>PISX010000948.1:0-225088 GCA_004024625.1 Mellivora capensis
GTGCAACATGACTTTTGTTCAACCCTAGTGCCATCTCGCTTGATTGGCTAGAGAGTACAGGTGATTTCTCTTCTCACTTTTCATTACTCATAAATTAATAATCTCGTTTGGAATTTTCTCTCCTAGGGAGGGGTTACTTCTTTAGTTTTTACCCAAACTGCACTTTTCAACCATTCCAGCATCTGACTTCAAAAATCACTTCTGTTAAAGTTAAAAATGATCCATTATTTTCTGTAAATATCGCACTACTACCTGTCATCAAAAACATCACTCTATTTGGCTAAATACTGATACATAATATCATTTCAGGCTCTGACACTTATTTGTTTTTGTTGAATACCTTGACTCATGGCTATTTATTCAGGTTTCTTCTGTCGTCTTAATAATGGCGTGAGTGCATTTGACATGCAAACCTGCTCACGTTTAGGGTTTTCAGTTTTTAAAAACTGAAGCGTTCATTTCTCTGAAGATTTTGGTTTTTTTTTCTTTTCAGCCTTTTTTCTCTACTGAGCTCTGCTGTCATATTTTCTGTTTTTATCATTATCTTGACTTGTTCTCACACTTTCAAGGGTCTAGAAAAATGGAATTGTATCTATTTATCAAAAAAAAAAAAATCAGTGACCCTAAATCTAAGAATAAAAACCAAATCAGCATCGCACTTTCAGACACGTTACCTCTAGACCTTCACAAACACACATTTAAGAGCCATTTGAATTGTTTGATGTTACAGAATGTTCCTCAGCCACCATAAGCATCTGTTGTGAATACCATGGAATTGCAGCCATGAAGCAGAACACAAAGAGAAGCCAGGAAACGGACACCTGGCACCATAAGAAGCGACCCTTTGCTTTGCCAAAACTATTTCTTTGATGCTAAGAGGAAGTATTTGACAAGTTAATCTGTCTTTTTTTCCACCCGAGGCACTGCCAGGGCACAAATCCTTCCTACATTTCACAGCAGCATCCGGTTCCCATAAAACTTGGGGCGGTCTACCATGCCCCCTCTTTTGTTTTAAAGCCCTACAGCAAGAGACAAAGACAGGCATTTCTCTGATTCCTGACGGTGTCAGGGGAGGGTTTCGGGTGACAAGTGACCCCGTGCTAGCACCGGGGGTCGCATCCTGAGTGACCAGGTGTTCTCTTGCACACTGTGTATGCTGTGTGGGTGCATGATTGGTGGGTCCCGTATAGCATGGCACCCCTCTTAGGTTTAAGGGTGGTGCTGTGACTGAGGGGCCATTTTCTTTGGAGTCCATCTGCCTCAGGCTTCACTGGGAGCAGAAAATCAGGAAGTCTACTTAAGAGCATCCTCCAAGCCCGGGAAGGGGGCAGGAATCCCTGGGTTCTGAGCACAGTGTCCCGGGGATGTGAGGAGATCTCAGAGGAACATCTGCTAGAGGCAGAGACCCCAGTTTGGGCAGTGACGTCCAGGCTGCTGCTCAGCAGGCGCAGAACAAAGAGGATATTAAAGAGAGATGTGGTGACCAGAAGACTAGAGACCTCTCTGCTAGGAGCCCCAGGACATTTATATGAGCCCTGAAGGGCAGGCAAAAGCCTCAGTCGTTACCAAACTAGAAAGCCCTGTGAACACAGCCAGATCAGAACCCAGATCTAGAGTGGGAAGAAAGAAATTGACATTTCTTACACACCATTTTGTTCCACAAAATCAATCTACCACATAAATAAGTTTGGTGAAGCCCGACACTCTTCTCTTCCTTTCTCTGTCCCACAGTCCTGAAGTGAGGGGGGAGCTCATGGTCTGGAGAAGAGTGGGTATAGGGGCCTTCCGTCCCAGACAGCCCATGGTGCTTCTGGAACTTGCTGTAGGGGGGAAACGGTCTGTGTTTCTGCGTCTGGACGCTTGCAGATCACGCTGTGGAGAATCATGCTGCTCAGAGGAGCCAGAGCCTGGCAGCCCTCTCCAAGTTCAAGCACTTCACCCCCATCCCTGCTCCCTGATTCTCTCCACACTGGCTCAGGTTCTAGAGGAGGGAGGTTATTGGTGGCAGGAAGTTTTGCCATCAGTCCGAGGAGGGGAAAATGGAGCCATCAATGCAAGGTCTTCTTTCCTCTGAATGGCTTCTGGGTTGGAGGAATAACATCTTTATCATTTGCGCAGTGCTCCAAGGATCCCTTTGCTTTCAGGGACCTCCCTCTGCTCCCCTGTTTCAAGAAACGTCCTTGATAGTAATGCTCGGGGGCTCACCTGGCCCATGAGGGGGTCACTCCCGCTATTAGCTCAGACACTGACAGGACCGTGGGTCCAGCCCAGGGGATCTCCGGGTCAAGCTCCTGTCCTGAGCCTAGTCGTCCTGTCTTCAGATGCTCTCCTGGCACAGCATCCTTCTCTGGAAGGCAAACCTCAGAAGCAGACAGCAGAGGGCGCCAGCGGCCTGCCGTTGGCACTCAGAGGGGCCTCGCGGTCGAGGTTCTGAGGGCGTGCGGGCTCACCCCCCAAGGCACTGGGGCGCGCAGAACCTACACAGTCACTTAGGTGAATGCCTCCCAAGGGCCCACTGTGGCTTCCCTCCAAAATCAGGACCCGCGTCCCACCGCAGCCCTGCTCCTAGTAGGCAGCCAGAAGTACAGCTCTGGTCTGTTAAACCCCTTTTTTCCCAGACTTGCAGGGAGAATGCACCTTCACTTCCAGCTCCTTTGCAGGAGACAGTCCTTCGCCTCTCTTGGATCTGACCTGTCTGCCCCTTCCCTCTGTCCCTCTTCAAACGGTTTGGTTAGTCCGTGGACATGTGGGAAGGCGGTAGAGGGACTCCTGGCTTCTGAGGGCCTTGAGTGAATGAATCATCTACAAGAAGCACCTTTTGGGGGGCGCCTGGGTGGCTCAGTGGGTTAAAGCCTCTGCCTTCGGCTCGGGTCATGATCCCAGGGTCCTGGGATCGAGCCCCGCATCGGGCTCTCTGCTCGGCAGGGAGCCTGCTTCCTCCTCTCTCTCCCTGTCTGCCTCTCTTGCCTACTTGTGATCTCTGTCTGTCAAATAAATAAATAAAATCTTAAAAAAAAAAAAAAAAAAGAAGAAGAAGAAGAAGAAGAAGCAGAAGCAGAAGCAGCAGCACCTTTTGGCCATGAAGCTAATCCACTCAGCCAGCTCTCCGGGGCCTGATTTTTGAGGAGGCGTTCTTAAAGTGAGCCCCCCGCCCTCGGTGCTGTAGGGGTATCCTTTCCAGAGAGGGGCTGAGCCCGTCACAGCACACCTGGGCCGTAACCCCTGTTGAGCAAGATGGGAAGAGAAAAAGGAGCAGAGGCAACGTCTGTCCATTCCCCACGTCCAAGGGCTTGGCCAGGCCAGGGCTTCTTCCTTCCTTCCCTCAGCTAAGGCCTGGAGCTCTCCACGGGGCCGCGGGCCCTGCGCAGGTTCACGGGCCGATGCTGGAGGGTTATTTCCATCAGCCCCGACTGACTGCTTTGAAAAGCCCTCCCACCCTCACGCCCCGGGAGGGTCTTCCTCTTCCCACTGCCCGCCCACCACTGAGCTACCTGGCTGTTTCCCAAGGTCCTCCTCTGTCCCCTGCACCCTGATCCCCCCACAGCACCACCGAGGCCTCGGCCACCCAACTGCCTAGCGAGACTGATTCCAAGTGTTTCCTCTCACCTCAGGAGAGTTTTGTGATCAGGCTCTTCCTGCCTTTGAGATAAGAGCTGTGCTCGGCTCCTCTCTGACTACCCCACGCAGGCCCCCTTCCACCTGTCGAAGGGGAGGCGTGGAGAGGTCCCCCCACTAGACCTGGGGAAGCTGTCCCTATCCAGGGGCGGTGGTCCCCGTCCGGGCCATGACGCCGGGGGCGGAGGCTGTGAAGGCAGAGACCGGCTGGAGGCAGCGGGGATGTGAAGAGGCCTAAGGGGGAGGTGAGTGTCCCTGCCTCATCTGACAGCATCTTTCCCAAAGGGTCGCGGTGATACCAGGAGATGCTCCCTGCCCCCCAGCCGGGGGCTTTCTTTGATTTATGTGCTCCCCCACCCCCACTGCTGTGTGTGGCCATTTGTCTGGCAAGTTAAGGATGTGGGCCAGCTGGCCGGACACGCGGCGGAGCCCAGGGTCCACAGAAGGAAGATGTTTAGGGGATTAAGCGGACAGATCTCCCATATTAAGCTCCCCCAGCCTTGAGGCTCAGAAGGCCGGGCTGCCGGGCTGCCTCCCATACCTCCAGACGGCAGGCAGGGGGTGTCATGGCCCCACAAAATGCAGCTCTGGGCCCATCTTTCCCTGGCAGCGGCAGCTCTGTCCCTGGGGCTCCCCAAGCAGCTGGGAAATGTTCCTAGAGCTTCGGCCACCAGATCTGCTGCCCGCGAGGGCTCCCCTTACCACAACCTTCAGACTGCCCTGCTTACCCTGTCCTTCTGGAGGCTGGGAAGGCTGCCCCAGAGAGCAAGCCCATGTTCTCAGGAAGGAGGGGGAGGCCCAGGGAGCTCTTTCCCAGCCCTGAAGGTTTGGGGGCCCTTTCGGGACCCGCAACCACTGTCAACCTTCCCCAGGGTTTTAGGGCAGAGTCCTTGGTCTTCGTGGGAAGGGGACCAGGGTGAAAACTGATATCCTCTTCCTGTGCCGGCCTGTTCTGATGGCAAACCAAGGCCCTCAGACCCCGCTGGTGATAAAGTGCATTTTCCCGGTAACCGAGGACGCCGATCGTGAGTTTATTGGTCTTTTAGATATCCTCGGGTGTGGAATTCCTTTTCAGATCTTTGCTCATCTTGTCTGTGTGGTGGTCTGTCTTATTGATTTTTAGGAGTTCTGTATTCTGGATTGGAGCCCATTGTCGGGCATACATCTTACATGTATTCTTCTTTGTGTCTTTTGAGGACTAGAAGTCCTTACTTTCAGTGAGGTTCAATCCTTTCTTTTATGATCCTATGAAAGAAACCTCTGTCGTAAAGATGTTCTTCACGGTGTGGTCCAGAATCTTTAGATCCACACTTAAATATGCGAGCCAGTAGGAATGGATTTTTAGGTGAGGTTGCACGTGGGGGTTCAACACCGACTTCCATCTGTGCGTGTTCTCTCGGCACCACTAAGGTGGGGTGGTTTTGATTTTTTGTTGTTGTGCTTCCCTTCGTTTTTTAAAATAAAAAACGTTTTTATTTTAGACTAGTTTTTGATCGGCAGAAACGTTACAAAGACGGTGCAGAGAGTTCCCGTGTACCCCCACCCGTGGTCTGGGGTACACGCGTCGTAGCTAATGCGTCATTATTAAGTCCGTGCTTTATTCAGATCAGGACCATTGGTTTCTGACAAAGCGCTGCTGGCAGATGCTGTGAGACCATGTCCTCGTGGCTAAACCTTCGGTGACGAGTGCGCTGTGGTAGGAGCCCGCGTCTCTGGTCTCGCCGACACTGGGGAACTCAGCAGGGCTCTGTGTATCTATCTGTTGGCCATCTGAATGTTGTCTTTGGAAAAATGTCTATTCAGATCCTCTGCCCATTTTTTAATCAGATTGGGGTTTTGTTGTTGTTTTTGTTTTTTTGTTTTTTGTTTTTTGGGGGTTTTTTTGCTATTGAGTTGTATGACTTCTATATATTTTGGGGATATTAATCCTTTATCAGATATGATTTCCAAATATTTTCTCCAGTTTGGTGAGTTGTCTTTTCATGTTGTTGATGGTTGTTCAGCTGTCCATAAGCTTTTTAGTTTGATGTAGTCCCATTTGTTTACTTTTGCTCCTGTTACCTTTGCTTTTGGTGTCAAATCTGAAAAATCATTGCCACAACCAATGTGAAGGGGCTTAATGCCTATGTTTTCTTCCAGGAGTTTATCAAGTTTTTACATTTTGGTCTTTAATCCATTTTGAGTTAATTTCTATGTGTGTGTGTTAATTTCTATGGTGTACAATAGGGGGAAGGTCCTGTTTCATTTTTACATATGGTTATCCAGTTTTCCCAGCATTATTTATTGAAGATACTGTCCCTCTCCCATTGTATATTCTTGGCTCCTTTATCATCAATTAACCAACCACATATGTATGTATTTCTGGGCTTTCTATTCTGTTCCATTCCTTTATGGGTCTGTCTTTATGCCAATACTCTACTGTTTTGATTAATATAGCTTTGCAATATAGTTTGAAATAGGGAGTGTAATGCCTCCAGCTTGGTTCTTTCTCAAGATTCCTTTAACTAGGGATGCCTGGGTAGCTCAGTCATTAAGCATCTGCTTTCGGCTCAGGTCATGATCCCAGGGTTCTGGGATCAAGCCCCACATCAGGCTCCCCACTCAGCGGGAAGCCTGCTTCTCCCTCTCCCACTCCCCCTGCTTGTGTTCCCTTTCTCACTGTGTCTCTCTCTGTTAAATAAGTAAATCTTAAAAAAAAAAAAAAAAAAGTTTAAAAATGGCTTTGGCTATTTAGTTTTTTGTGGTTCTATACAAATGTTAGGATTGTTCTATTTCTCTGAAAAGTCCCATTGGAATTTTGATAGATTGTTTGAGTCTGTAGATTGCTTTAGGTGTTATGGATATTTTAACAATATTCAGCAACCATATTTGATAAAATTTTATCAATAATTATTTTATCATTTTAACAATAGTCTTCCATTCCTTGAGGATGGTATATTTTTCTATTTATTTGTGTCTTAAATTTTTTTCATTAATATTTTACAGTTTTCAGTGTACAAGTTTTTCACTTCCTTGGTTAAATTTATTCCTATGTATTTTATTCCTTTTGGTACAATTGTGAGTGGGATTGTTAATTTTCTTTTCTGATAGTTCATAATTAGTGTAGAGAAATGTAACAGATTTCTGTATATTGATTTTGTATCCTGCAACTTTACTGAACTCATTTATTAGTCTTAACAGTTTTTTGGTATAATATTTAGAGTTTTGTATAAATGGTATCTGACTATTTGCAAAGTTACAGTTTTACTTTTTCCTTTCTTATTTGGATGACTTTTATTTCTTTTTCTTGCCTAATTGCTCTGGTCTTCTAATACTTTGCTGAATAGAAGGGGTGAGAGCAGGCATCCTTATTGTTTCTAATTTTAGAAGAAACATTTTAAGGTTTTCACTATCGAGTATAATGTTAGCTATTTACTTGTCATATAAGGCCCTTATTAAGTTGAGGTATATTCCCTTTTTATATTCACTTTGTTGAGAGTTTTTATCATAAATTGATGTTAAATATTTGCAAATGCTTTTTTCTGTATTTATTGAGATGATATATTTTTTTTTATTCTTCCTTTGTTAATCTGGTGTATGATCTTGGTTGGTTTTTGGAAGTTGAACCATCCTTGTACCACTGAAATTCTACTTGATCATAGGTCATAGGATTGGTATTAATTATTCTTCGAATACTTGGTAGAATTTCCCAGTGAAGTCTTCTGGTTCTGGAATTTCTTTATAATTCAGTCTTAGTAGGTAATATGATTAGGAATTTTCCATTTCTTCTAGATTGTTCCATTTGTTGGCATATAATTGTTCATATGTAGTCTTTTATGATCATTTGTATTTCTGTGGAATCAGTTATAACATCTCCTCTTTCATTTCTGATTTTTATTTGAGCCCCCTCTCTTTTGTTGGTTAATAGACCCAATTGGTTTTGACAATTTTGTTTATATTTTCAAAGAACTAGCTCTTAGTTTCATTGATATTTTTTGTTGCCTTTTTAGTCTTATTTCTGCTCTGATCTTTATTTACTTTCTTCTACTATCTTTGGGCTTTATTTCTTTTCCCATTTTCTTCTGGTGTAAACTTAAGCTGTTTGTTTGAGATCTGTTTCTTGATGTGTAGGCTTTTATAACTATAAACTTCCCCTTTTAGAACTACTTTTGGTGTATCAAATAAATTTGGATGTATTTCCATTTTTGTTTGTCTAAAGTATTTTTATTTCTTCTGTGACCCATCATTTTATTTCTTCTGTGACTCATCAGTTGTCATTTAATCTCATATTTCTAACTTTTCCAGTTTTCTTCTTGTAACTAATTTCTAGTTCTTACCATTGTGGTCACAAAGTATACTTAATATGATTTCAATCCTCTTAAATTTATTAAGACTTGTTTTGGCCTACCATATGATTTATCTTGGAGAATGTTCCAGTGCACTTGAGAAGCATGAGTATTATGCTTTGGAATGGAATGTTCCATTTATTTCATCCATTAAGTTCATCAGATCTAACATGTTGTTTAAGGCTGATTTTTCTGTCTAGATGATCTATCCATTTGATATAAGTGGGGTATTAAATTTCCCTGCAATTATTATATTGCTCTCAATATATTGATTATATTCTCCTTTAGGTCTGTTTATATTTGCTTTATATATTTAGGTGCTCTTATGTTAGGTGCATAAATTTTTACACCTGTTATGTCCTTATAGGCTTGATCCCTTTATCATTATGTAATGGTCTTCTTTGTCTCTTATTACAGTCTCTGTCTTAAAGTCTATTTTGTCTGATATAAGTACAGCTACCCTGGCTTTCCTTTGGTTTCCATTTACAGAGAATGTCTCTTCCCATCTCTTCGCTTTCAGTCTTCATGTGTCCTTATATCTGAAGTGAATTGTAGGCAGTGTAGAGATGGATTATATTTTTTCTTTTAATCCATTCAGCCACTATATCTTTGGATTGGAAAATGTAGTACATTTACATTTACTGTGATGTGTAATAAGTATGTCCTTATTGCCATTTTGTTCATTGTTTTCTGTCTACTTAGTACTTTCTGTTCCTTATTCTCTTGCTCTCTTCCTTTGTGAACTACTTTACCTTAGTGGTGGTGCTTAGAGTCTTTTCTCTTTATATTTTGTGTGTCTACTATAGATTTGTTGCTTCAGGGTTACTATGAGACTTGTATAAAAGAATGTATATTTATAACCACATATTTCTAGTTGATAACAACTTAAGTTTGAAAACATTCTAAACTTCTACCTTTTAATTGCCACCTCAACATTTTTGCTTTTTGATGTCACAATTTACATCTTTATGTCTTGTGTATCTCTTAATATATTATTGTAGTTATAGTTATTTTTACTACTTTTGTCTTTCAATCTTCATAGTAGCTTTATAAATAATCAATCTACCATCTTTACCACATTAGATTATTCTGAACTATACTGTGTATTTACGTTTACCAGTGAGATATATACTTTTGTATGTTTTTCCTGTTACTAATTAGTACCCTTTTGTCTGTTTGAAGTCCCTTTAAAATTTAACTCCAGTCTGGTGGTGATGAAATTCTTTAGCTTTTGCTTGTCCAGAATACTGTCTAGTCCTCCTTCAATTGTGAAAGACAACTTTTCTGGGTAGAATATTCTTGGTTGGAAGTTTTTTTTGTTTTGTTTTGTTTTGTTTTTTTTCAACGATGTGAATTTATCATGCACTTTCTTCTGGCCTATAAAGTTTCTGTTGAAAAATTTGCTGATAGTGTTATAAGGGTTCACTTGTATATAACAGTTATTTTGCCCTTTGCTGCTTTAAGAATTTCTCCTGGTCTTTAAATTTTGAGACTCTTAATATAATGTGTGTTGGTGTGGATCTCTTTGAGTTCATCTTATTTGGAACTCTCTGGTTTTCCTGGACCTGGATAGGTGTTTTCTTCCCCAGGTTCGAGAGGTTTTTAACCATTATTTCTTCAAAATTTTCTGCCTCTTTCTCTTTTCCTTCTGGGACTCCTATACTGCAAATGTTGGTCCATTTAATATTGTCTGTAGGTCCCTTAAACTATCTTTGCTCTTTTTCTTTCTTCATTTTATTCTCTGTATAGGTTCTATTGCTTTGTCTTTATTTCTTCTGCTTCATCAAGTCTGATATTGAACCCTTCTAGTCTATTTTTCAATACAGTAATTGTATTCCTTGGCTCTGTGACTTCCATTTGGTGCTTTAAATATTTCCTCTTCATTGAAATTTTCACTTTAATTCATTCTTCTCCCAAGCTTGGTGAGCATTTTTATGACCAATATTTTGAAATATTTATCAGGTGAATTAAAATCTTCATTTCATTAGGGTCTTATTCTGAGGTTTTGTTTTGCTCTTCTGTTTGAAATATATTCACCTATTTCTTTATTTTTCTTGATTCTTTGTTGGTTTTGTGCATGTGTGTGTGTGTGTGTGTGTTTGTGTTGGATTTTATGTATTAGATAAAACAGCCACCTCTCCCAATCTTGAAGGAATGGCCTCATGTCAGTGATGAAATTATTGTTCAACCCTGACTTACCTCTTAATTTTCTCCCAAACCTTTGTGATTGTCCAAGCAGCCAATTTTATTTTTAGTGGCTCCTGGTAGCTGAGGGTCTGCCAACACTTCTCAGTGTCTCAAAGGGGAGGATCTAAGTCAGCATCTAAATTGAGGCTGATTAGAAGCCAGATCCTTAGGCTGCAGGCTTTAAAATGTGCATATATACCTCTCTCAGGGGAAGACTGGGAATTGGCAGTTCTCTCTGCTCCCTCTGTCCTGAGCTCAGGGATGATAGTCAGTAAAGACCATTTCTTTCTTGGCTGCCATCACATTGAAATGAACACAAGTCCTGCCAGCCACCAGACTCAGGTGACCAAGGGATGTCTCCAGGGTGACAACAATAAAAACTGGGACACCAGACATGTGTACAGGCTCCCCTCTGGGAAACCTGTGCTCTGGAGTGCATGGAGGGAGAGTGGGAGGATGTGCCCAGAGAAGATTACAGTTGGCTTTTAGAAGTGTGTTTAATTAGAAGCCTGGCCCTTAGGGCAGAGGTATGAAGATAGGCTAATAGGCCTCTTTCACAGAAAAACTGGGAGTCTCTATTTCCTAAATGCTGTGCTCTAGAGATGGTAGCCAGTTAAACACTCTTTCTCCATATGTTACAGTTCTGTGAAGCCCATGAGCATAAATAAACCCTACTGGATAGCAGAGCCAAGCAATTTACAGGTGTCCCTCAGGGGGAAGCCACAAAAACCACAGTCCCAAATGAAAGTATAAGCTCCTTTCTGGGAGATACTGGAAAGAGTATCTAGAAGACTAGAAGAGCAGAAGGAGAAGGCAAAGATGGTGCCCACTGGCCCCTGTCTTTGGAGAGTGTTTCTTTCAGTAGCTCTTTAGATGTATGTTAAATTAGATGCCTGCACCTCAGGCTGACACTTTAAGATAAGCAAATAAGCCTCTGCCTTTGCTCTGTGTCCTGGAGTGGAGAGTTTGCCTCCCCGAACCTTTTAAAGAACTGTTTCTCTGTTTGCTCTAGCCTTGTGGGTCTCAGGGATGCAAGCCCATTGGCTTCAAAGCTAGATGTTTTGGGGTCTTATCTCTCATGTGCAGGTCTTCAAAGTTCAGATGCCACATGTGGGGTTCAAAACCTTTGCTCCTTAGCAAATTCTGGTTTGTAGGTTCTCTCCTGATTGTGGGTCACACACCAGGGGTAGGGCTTATGGTGAGATTGTGTCTCAGCCTCTCTTTCCCACTTTGATGTGGTTTTCTTCCTCATTTGCCCAATGTGTAAGAGTCACTCAGCTAGTTTTAGACTCTTTATTCAGAGGAAATTGTTCCATATATAACTGTAGTTCAGTATCTGGAGGAGGAAGTGAATTCAGTATCCTCCTACATCACCGTCTTGAACTAGAACCTCATATTCTAGCCTTGGTGAGGATCTAGGAGCCTGAGAGAGAATGACTCTGATCACATGCAGACCAGAGGAGAGGAGGCCAGCTGTGGGAGATTAAAGATGGTGCATATCCTTGAAAGGGGAGTCTGTTTCCCCTAGACTTGAAAAAACATGAGAAAGTGATACTCTGCCATTTCTGGACCTAGCTTTATTTTTTTTATTTTTATTTTTTTATATTTGATTTATTTATTTATTTGACAGAGGGAGAGAGCACAAGTGTGCTGGGGAGAACATAAGCAGGGGGAGAAGTAGAGGGAGAGGGAGAAATAGGTCTCCCCCTGAGCAGGAAGCCAACATGGGGCTCCATCCAAGGACCCTGACATCATGACCTGAGCAGAAGGCAGACACTCAACCGACTGAGCCACCCAGGTGCTTCATAGACCTAGCTTTAAAGAATAACAGCAGGGGCACCTTGGTGGCTCAGTGGGTTAAGGCCTCTGCCTTTGACTCAGGTCATGGTCTTGGGGTCCTGGGATCAAGCCCCGCATTGGGCTCTCTGCTCAGCGGGAAGCCTGCTTCCTCCTCTCTCTCTCTCTCTCTCTCTGCCTGCCTCTCCATGTACTTGGGATCTCTGTCTGTCAAATAAATAAATAAAATCTTAAAAAAAAATAAAATAAAAATAAAGAAGGACAGCAGCTTCCACCTTGGTCTCTTGGAACCTTGAATATCCTGTTAGAAGCCCAAGTACCCTGTTAGGAGGAGCACATGTAGGCTCTAAGACTGTATAGGCAGGAGAAGAGGCCCTGATGAGGAAATAAGAATGTGAGTGGAGCCATCTCGGACTCTGTAAACCAGCCCAGTTGAATACCACTAAGTCATTCCAGTTAATAGCACATGGAGTGGAAGAATCACTCAACTGAGCCCTGCCTAAATTCCTGACCTGTGGAATTGTATATAGGCTTACCTTGGTGAGATTGCAGTTTGGTTCCAGACCACTGCAGTAAAGCAAGTCACATGAATTTTTTGGTCTCCCAGGGCATGTAAATTATGTTTGCCAAAAAAAGTTATGTTTACATTATACTATAGTCTATTAAGTGTGCAATAGCATTATGTCTTAAAAAAATAATGCTATACCTTAAATAAAAAATACTTTAAGAGCATCTGGGTGGCTTAGTAGGTTAAGGGTCTGCCCTAGACTCAGGTCATGATCTTAGGATTCTGAGATTGGGTCCTGCCATCGGGCTCCCTGCTCAGCAAGGGGCCTGCTTCTCCCTCTTCTCCATGCTTATGTTCTCTCTCTCTCTCTATCTCTCTCTTGCTATCTCTGTCTCTGTCTCTTCTCAAATATAAAAAAAATAAATTAAATTAAAAATAAATTTAAAAATAGTTTCTTACTGAAAAATGCTAACCATCATCTGAGCTTTCAGTGAGTTGTAATCTTTTTGCTGGCAGAAGGTCTTGTCTCCATGTTGATGACTGATCGGGGGGGTGGCTGCTTGGTGAGGTGACTTGGAAATTTAAGACAACAAAAAAGTTTGCTGCCTCAGTTGACTCTTCCTTTCATGAACAATTTCTCTGTAGCATGTGATATTGTTTGATAGCATTTTTACCCACAGTAGAACTTCTTTCAAAATTGAAGTCATTCTCTCAGACTCTGGTGTTGCTTTATCAACTAAGTTTTTGTAATATTCTAAATCATTTGTTGTCATTTCAACAACCTTCATATCAGTAGTAGATCCCATCTCATGAAGCCACTTTCTTTGCTCATCCATAAGAAGCAACTCCTCATCTATTAAAGTTTCATCAAGAAATCACAGCAATTCAGTCCCATATTCAGGCTCTACTTCCAATTCTAATTCTTGCTATTTCTACCACATCTACAGTTACTTCCTCCATTAAAGATGAACCCCTCAGTGTCATCCATAAGGGCTGGAATCAATTTCTTCCAAATTTCTGTTATTGTTGATGTTTTAACTTCTTCCCATGAATCATGATTTTTTTTTTAAGATTCCAGTATAGTTAACATATCATGTTATATTAGTTTCAGATACACAACATAGTGATTCAATAATTCTATACATTACTCAGGGCTCATCATGATTGCTTTACTTTTTAATCATCTTCACCTAGTTCCCCCGCCCTCTGCCTCCCTCTCCTCTGGTAACCACCACTTTGTTCTCTATATTGAAGAGTCTTGTTTTTCATCTTTTTTTCTTTGTTCAATTTGTTTCTCAAATTCTACATATGAGAGAAATCATATGGTATTTGTCTTTTTCTGACTGACATTTCACATATTATACCCTCTAGATCTGCCCATGTGCAAATGGCAATATTTCATTCCTTTTTATGGCTGAGTAATATGCCAGTGTGTATATATGCTACATCTTTATCCAATCATCTATGAATGAACACTTGAGTTGCTTCAGTATCTTGGTTACTGTAAATAATGCTACAATAAACACATGAGTGCATACATCTTTTTGAATTAGCATTTTGTTTTCCCTGGGTAAATACCCCATTTTGGAATTACTGGATCATATGGTAATTCTATCTTTAATTTTTTGAGGCACCTCCATACTATTTTCCATAAGAATCATGATTGTTCTTAATGCCATCTAGAATTGTGAATCCTTCCCAGAAGTTTTTCAATTTGCTTTGCCCAGATCCATCAGAGGAATCACTATGGTAGCTATAGTCTTGCGAAATGCATTTCTTTAATAATAAAAACTTGAAAGTCAAAATTACTCCTTGGTTCATGGTTTGCAGAATAGATGTTGTGTTTGTTAGCGAACTTGAAAACATTAATCTCATTGTACATCTCCATCAGAGCTCTTGGGTGGTCTGATATATTGTCAATGAAGAAGCAGTTAATGAATATTTTGAAAGGATTATTTTCTGAGCAGTAATCTCAACAGTGGGCTTAAAATATTCAGTAAACCATGTTGTAAACAGATGTGCTGTCATCTAAGTTTTCTTAACCCATTCAGAGAGCACAGGCAGAATAGAATTAGTATAATTTTTTTTTTTAAGATTTTACTTATTTGAGAGAATGAGAGAGAGAGAACGAGAAGGGGAGAGTCAGAGGGAGAAGCAGACTCCCGCTGAGCAGAGAACCTGATGTGGGACTCGATTCTAGGATTCCGGGATCATGACCCGAGCCGAAGGCAGTTGTTTAACCAACTGAGCCACCCAGGTGCCCCAGAATTAGTATAATTCTAAAGGGTTCTAGGATTTTCAGAATGGTCAGTGAGCGCTGGCTTCCACTGAAAGTCACCAGCTACCTTAGCCCCTAACAAGAGGGTCAACCTGCCCTTTGAAGCTTTGAAGCCAGACGTTGACTTCTCCTCCCTAGCTATGAAAGTCCCGCATGGCATCTTCTTCCAACGGAAGGGTGTTTCATTCACACTGAAAGCCTCTTGCTTAGTGCAGCCACCTTCATGAATGATCTTCGCTGGACCTTCTGTATAACCTGCTGCAGCTTCTCCATCAGCACCTGCTGCTTCACCTGGCCCTCTGATGTTATGGAGATGGCTTCTTTCCTTAAACCTCATGACCCAGCCTCTGCAAGCTTCAGACTTCTCTCCTGCAGCTTCCCCACCTGTCTCAGCCTTCACAGCATTTGAAGAGAGTTAGGGCCTCACTCTGGATTTGGCTTTGGCTGGTTTCTCTCCAGACCACTAAAACTCTCCATATCTGCAAGGCTGATTCACTTTTTTACCATTCATGTGTTCACTGGAATCCCACTTTTCATTTCCTTCAAAAATGTTTTCTTTGCATTCACAGCTTGGCTCACTGTTGAGTGAAGGAGGCCTAGATTTTGGCTTGTCATGGCTTTCCACATGTCTTCCTCACTAAGCTTAATAATTTCTAGCTTTTGATTTAGAATGAGAGACACTTCACTCTTCTTTCACTTAACACTTAGAGGCCATTGTAGGGTTATTAATGGCCTAATTTCAATATTTCTGTGTCTCAGGGAACAGGGAGGGCTGAGGAGAGGGGCAAAGATGGGGGAGTGGCTTCTTAGTGGGGCAGACAGAACACATAGCATATAGTAAGTTTGTTGTCTTATATGGGTACAGTTTCTGGCACCACAAAACAATTACAATAGTGACATCTATGATCACTGATCACAGATCAGCTTAACAAGTGTAATAATAATGAAACAGTTTGACATGTTGTGATAATTACCAAAATGTGAGAGAGAGACCTGAAGTGAGCAAATGCTGTTGGAAAAATGGCACCGATAGACCTGCTCAATGCACGGTTGGTACACCTTCAGTTGGTACAACAAGCAATGTCTGTGCCGTGCAGTGGAGTGAAACACAATAAAGTACACCTGCTTAGTAAAATGGTAGTTGTTTTAAGTAACTAAGTATGAAATGGCTTCCATGGGCGTTGATAACCAGAGCACTGGCTAATGGAAGAGAAGCTGACCAGGAACCCTGGCCCCCAGAAGCACCATGGTGGGCAGTTGGGATGGGTTTGGGCTGTTGCCAAGATTTACCCTGGGAGGCTGGGCTGATTCTGTTCCCGTCTGTTGCTTCAGCAAGCAGACTGCAAGGACTTTGGGCGGTTTTCTGACAGATGGGCTTAGAGGTAGAAACAGGAAGTCTTTTTTGTCTTTTGATGGCTGAAAACAGGGACCAACTTTGAAATCTCTGACTCCTACCTGCTCCCTGATAAGGATACAGAACTGGGAGCAGGCTATTACAGGAACATCAGTAATGAGATCTGATTAGACCAGAGTATAAAATTAATGTTGTGGCAGTTTATCCTAAGGAGAGGTGAGTGTTCTATACAATATTTAAGAAGTTGGTTTTAAAACAAAGATTTTAGTTGACCTCCACTAAGCAAATGCCTCTTGGTTAAGAAAGAAAAGAAATAAGAAAATCTGGGTGTAGGGTGGGGTGATGCTGAGAATTATCAGCCACTAAGTAAATGGCTTTTCAAAAGGGTCACTCTACACGTCCCTCCTAGAGAATCCTGCCCAGCCAGCTGGCCTCAGCTAGCCATTCCCCCATATTGAGAAGCAGCAAAGTATCCAGGTATTTCAAGCAGACAGTACCCTCAGCTGTAACACTTTGCCTGTTCCCTGGGTCAGGAGAGCTGCCCAGGGATTTTTGAAAGCTTAGGGTGGAGTTTCTCAAAGAAATGGATCCAGGAATCATCCATATCCTAAACCCTTGGTATGCTTATTAAAATGAAGATTGCCTGCTCTACCAGACCTATTCATACCAAACCTCTAAGCCTAGAGCCAAGGAACAAAAACTAATCAACTTGCCCAGGTGGTGCTGATGTCTAAGAACCAGTGACTCAAGCTTTCAAAGATTCTTTTACCTCTAGATTGGGCCTGGGATTGGACAGAGATGCTTTCTTGCATTGTCATTTGCAGGGAGAACATCTATATTGTTTCAGAAAGAATGTTGAAGCACTTCAGAGCCCCCTCTCTGTTAAGGGCCCCCCAAAGAGGTGGTTTCCTTGTAGTCTTCTGGCCTTTAGGTGCCCTTCTAGTCATCTTCTGTGGCTCCCCACCCACCCCATTTACCATCTGGTGTCCATGATAGTGTCTAGGTTCCTGCAGCAATGATCCATGCAACTGGTCAATGCAGGGGACCCATGGGTTGGAGCAACAGAATTGATAAAGTACAGATTAAATAACTATTGGCTCTGGAATCTGAAGTGTGGGTGAATCCGAGCTCTATCTCTACCATTTACCAGCTATTTTACTGCGAACACATTATTTGACCTCTCTAGTCCTTAGTTTCTCGTTTTGTAAAGCGGGGACAACAATAGCCCCACCCCACAGGGCGGCTGTGAGGACTCAACGGGCTAATGCACATAGAGCATTTGTGTCCTTAAGCGTATCATAGATGATTATATTATTGTGGGGCAGGGGCTGGAATCCATGACCCAAGAGGAAAAGTTGAGAGAATGGGAGTTTTTGTCCAGGGAATAAATAAATAACACTGGGAAGACTTTGTATTTTCCAACGTATCGATGGTTATTACTTGGGGAGAGATTTATATTTGTGTAATTCGAAGTGGTAGGGTTGGGAGTAGTCACAAAAACTAAAGGGAAATTGACTTTCCCTAAATGAAAGAAATGACTTAAAAGAGACATTGAAAGACACAATGTGCTGCCCTAGTCAGTAGTGAGCTCCCCCTCACTGGAGACGCTTATGCTCAGGTGGCTGGACGATGAAGAGGAAATTCAGTCCTGTCTGGGCTGGGGGATAGAACTGCCCATCTCTAAAGGTCCCCTTCCTTCCTGAGTCTGTGACTCATAACTCCAAGTTTATTTAAAATGAGCAAGAGTCCACTAGAAAAGATGAAAGGATGATGGAATCTTTGCAAAGTGGTTCCTAGTTTGACTCTTAATTCTTGGCTTCAAGCCCAGGAAACCACCCAGTCACCACTTATATATCATCGATCTTGGAGACAAAAACCTGTTTCCTGCAACAAACATCCACTGGTTCCATTTTTGCCTCTAGAACCGCAGACATCAAAGCTGGTTTCTGCTTCATACCACATTGTGTCAAATACTTAAAGATGGTGGTCAGTAACTCCATACCCCCATCCCTCCTACCTTCCACCAGGTCTTTACTTTTTGGAGGTGGAATTGCTGGTTCCCAGGGCCTATGAAAGAAGCCCGGGCTTCGACTCCAGCTGGAATCATTAGTATTAAGCTAGTCTGCATTGAGGTGCATGTTTTATTAGGCATGGCCTCATTGATTTGATATGAACCTACACTGAGCCAAGTTCTCTTTGTACCAACTAAGACAAAAGTTTGTTAAGCACATTCATTGCTTTAAGATGGCAGAACATGTAAGCAGCTTAAAAAAGTTATTGTGTTCATGTACTCTTAGCTCTTTAGAATTACTAGGTCAGCTACAAACCCATCCTATCTCTTCATTAGGATACGTGACAGAAGGACCACCTCCAGGCAACTTTGTTGGTCACTTCTGGTTTGCTATTTGAGCTTGAATAGAGCTCCTTCCTTGGTGTATTTTCTAAGAGCGTTCACTTCCAGGAATACCCGGTGGGTGAGGGTAGGGGGTGTGATGAGTGTGTGGGGGTGTGATGGGTGTGTGATGGGTGTGTGTGGGGGGGTATGAAGGGTGTGTGTGTGTGTGTGTGTGTGTGATGGGCGCTGGGGCTGGGAAGGTGATGGCTCTCTTGGGTTTGCCAATGGAATCCTGGGGAAGCAACTTGAATGCCTGTTTATCAGGCCAGTTATGTAAATGTGTGCAGTGAGCTGGAAGTGTGGAAGGCAATGGGGGATGGAGGTGTCTTTTACCCTAGAGAGCCCATACCCTCCCAGGCCATTGATACTCTTGCAAAGGAGGCTGGATTTTACTGGTAGATACCATTTTATGATGCTTCCATGCTGGATTACAGAAATGCGTAGGAGAGGTGTGGCTGGGTGGACTCATTAGCCCTATGGACGTATGCTAACAAATATGTAAGCAAAACAACGTGTAGGGAGATTGACCCATTTAAAGGAACACAGAGCACTTTGGTTAAGGAAAAAGAATGACAGATGCACCCCCAGAATGGGGTGAAATCCCTACGGAAAGCATTTGTCTAAAGATACAGAGGAAGGTATGCAAAGCTCGGGTTATTTTGTCTGTCTGGGAGATCATTCAGGTTGAAGATGGGTCATGAGAGGTCCAAATGGAAGGATAAAATGAGCTGCATATATTTAAAGGTGGGCGGTGCCTGGCAGATGAGTCATGTAGGCTGCGTGATGGTATGTGTTCAGGTAGAGCAAGTGATGGAAGGAGCTGTGTGGTCGACGGCAAGCGTGACTGAAGGGGTGTAACAAGAGGCAGAGACGAGAAGGGAAGGGGAAAGCTCTTGGGTCTCATATGTGACGAACTCGGGTGCACAAAGACAAGTCAGGAGGAGATGCTAGATTTACATGGATGGAGGGCCAGAAGGCTAGTCTGATGGTGCATGGAGGGAACACAAGGCTGGCAGACCTGGGGAGAGGCAGGAGATCTGTGGAAAGGAGAGCAAGGAGGGGCCAAAGCAGGGGCCAATCAAACCAAGGTTCTAATGATTGTCTCGGGAGAGACTGCCAGTGTCTCCAAGTCTCTGAGCTGCAACTTATCCAAAGGATATGGAAGATGGGCAACCCTTCCTTCCTTTCTGGAAGGAAAGGAAGGAGAAAAGGAGCTGGTCTACAGCACGAGGATTTAGGCAAAGGTTTCTTAACAGTTCAGGCAGGTATGAAGGCAGTCAAAACTTTGCTTGTCTGGGAACTTTGAGGTTTGATAGGTGTTCGGAGGTTGGGATAAGCAGGCTGGACTGAATCTGGGTGTTGGTGGGTGGAATTCAGCACTCCCAGCCTTGATCCAAGTCTCCCAGTTTTTGTATTCCTGAGTAGCCACTCACCGTGGGCCCGGCCAAGGGCCTTGCTTTCCTCAGCAGCACTGCCGTCCAAACTGTTCACCACCCCCACCCCCCAAGGTGACCTAGGCCATTTCTTGCGGACCTGGTAACTAGTCTCATCCCGTTAATGGTCGTGAGGACAGTCCAGTACCATCCAGGTAACACAGGAATTTAAAATAGTCAAGTGGCAGAAAGATTCATGTAAAGGGGGCTCTAAATTATTACCTCTTTAGTAAAAAAGGGAAAAAAATGTCTTTTACCTAAACTCTTTAGCTATAGTTTAAGCCTGTTTCTCCTGCAAGGTGCTCTGTGGTTGGCTGACCCACGAAAATGATACTCAGGCATGTGGACACACTATGTGCCTCTCCCTGTAGCATCTATTTCTTTTAACTGTCCATGGGTATGGATGTCCACATGCTGAGTCTACTCTTTGAAAGCCCTGCTCCGAAGCCATTACCTGGGAACTTCTAGAAGATATAAACACTAGGTCCCCACCCCAGCCCTGCTAAATCATAGATACTGGGGATGTAGCCCTATGACCTATTCTGATGGAAACTCAAGTCTGAGAGTCAGTGTTCTAAAATGCATAGCAGGGGGTGGGAAGCACCTGACTGACAGGAAAGTGGATGGAGGAGCTCATTCTGGCCCTTTCATCCCATTCTGCTATTAGCACGCCAGGACACCCTCCCAGAAAACCAACAGAAAAGCCTTAATCTGTTGGAGATGGAAGACAAGGAAGACATGTTATTGTGTCTTCAGTTTGCCCATCGCTGTCTTTACACATCGGATCCCATCTAATCCTTCAAACTATGAAACTGTGACGATTTTACCACGAGAAAACCATGCTCAGAGATTAGGTAATTTATCCAAAGACAGAGCTGCTGTGCAGTCAATGGGATTTGAGTCTCTGAACACATCAAATGTTTATCAGATGGACCAGATCAGATGGGTCAGATGCTTATTCCTTATGGATAGGCCATCAGGGGCCTCATTCCTACCGAGAAGAGGTACCAGACAGTATTGTGGAATCATTCTTTAAAAAATAACAGCGTTCTTGTGGAACCATGCCCTGGGCTGCACTGGCCCCATGTTTCTGGCCCAGCTGCGCCATCTTGCACTTTCCTCTCCGGTTTGGTTGAGAGAGGGAAGCAGCAGCAGGTTGCTGAAATGGATCAGCTACAAACTGGAATCGGCTCAGGTTATCGTTCTGTATTTAACTGGAGTCAAGTGGCTTAAGCTCACTGGTCTATTTCCTTTGGACTATCCATTTTATCTCCGAGGAGTTGGTAACCCAACCCAACCCCATCTCTTTATCACAGGCAGCAGAGATGAAGCACAACCAAATGGCCCATCCATCAACCTAGGCTAATGGCACCTTCTCCCAGGGACTCCCAACCCACCTCTAAGCCCTTCGGCGACAATGGAAAAGCCCTTCAAACCAGGTAAGAATCATGGTCTAGACAGACCATGATTTTAGCTTGCTCATCAGATTTATCTCATGGCATCCAGTCTTGCCCTGTCTTATAATTCTAGAATTTATAGGATTACTGAACCAAACAGAAGGAAGGAACTCTGTCAGTTCTCAATTAGCTGCACCAGTGAAGAGGAACACTGATGTGGTAGATTTTAAAAATTTGGTTCCATTTGGCTTTGGAATGCATTATGATTTTTTCAGTAGATTAACTTTTCTAATTATATTTTACGCAGCCTGATATTAACAGGCATTTGTATTCTCTGAGCACAGAACATCTAACTCAGATTTGGGTGATGCAGTAGAGGCAGTCCAAAAATGTGCTGGTCTCAGGGAATGATAGTGTTGTTATGGAAAATCCACACATGGATAATGAAGAGGGAACTAATTAGAAAGTACTCTGCAAATACGAAATTATAAGTAGAGAAGCCAAATTAGGAATTGTCGAAGGACATGTGAACGGAGTAAAAAAAGGTTATTAACATTCTAAGAGGGACAGAAACTTTGAAGAATCATTTAGTGTTAATGGAGCCTCGTGAGAAAATTGGTTGCAAGGAGGGTCAATGAGTTACTGGGTGGTCTTTCAAATCCGAAAACCTCAAGCAATAATACCAAAGCATTTTAAAAGAGCGTTTAAAATGAGTTTTATTGAATTTTACAAGTAGTCTTTAAAGGCTTCAAACAAGATTCTGTTGCAAAACTCTAATAAATAGCTTGCCCCAAGTCCCCAAACAAATGAAAGACAAAATAAAAACTGAACTCAGAGGGATAAGCAAGACTTCAGAATGCTTGGAGGTCAGCGATCTTTCTCATTTACAAAGAGATATCAGGCAATGTAACAATCTCCTTCATACAAGTCAAAGAGAGAGAGAGAGACAGACAATTGAGATCTTTACAGAGCACTCCGAAATCTTCCTATTTCCAGGATGGAAATGTCACCCCCCCCCCAAAAAGAATAATAATTCCATGGAAAAATCACAATCATGAATGAAACTGTAAAAATCTGGAGGAGGGGGCAGGGGGAGGAGAGGGAAAATCCATCCTGTTTCTTTCAGGGATGGAGGAAGGAGTTGAGATTACTTGGGGCAGGGAGCTTCCGAGCAGATGCCATTGCAGAATGTTCCCTACATCAGAGTTGCCACTGAAGGGACACAGATGGCAGCTTTGTGACATTTTTATGAAGGCAAGAAACAAGGCCCCCAGGGCTCCCTGGGTCCCCCAACACTGGTGGGCCTGGTGTGTCCGTCTGCAGGCCTGCGGGCCTTGGGCCGATGGCCAGAGGCCCAGGGCAGCTGCATCACTAGACAGAAAAATAGCACATCAGTCATTTCTGCAGCAGAATCCTCTGGCTGGCCACAAAAGGATTCAGAAAATGCCGTGCTGGAATTGCACACTGGGACATGCAAGTTTCCAGAGCCCATTCTATGATCACAGTCGTTGCTCCTAACAAGCGAGTATTAAACAATTTAACATTCACTTTTCCCTAGACTGGTCAAATCTTGCTTTGGAGAGAATTAATTAATATGGTAATTTTTGAGTAAGCTAAAAATACAATTTTGCCACATTTTCATCTTTACACATCTCAACAAAAGCTATACTTTTGACCAAAATGCATACAAATGAGATTTTAGTCTGGAGGAATTCTGAAAGCCAGTCAGGTTTGGAGCCAGGAAGCTGTAGAGGCTGATTCCAGTCGAACCAGACAGAAAGGGTTCTAGCTCTGAGGAGCGCACACGGGGGACCATCTCCAGGGGAGAGGAACTGAGGGGTGGAGTGATGTCAATGCAGGACAGGAAAGGGGCGTCGCCCGAGGCACTGGCTCTGTCTCCCGCATGGACTTTTGGGTAACCCTGAGCCCGCTGTCCTCCGGAAGGTAGGGACAAAGGGCACGAGCTCATGCACAGGTCATTCAAGGGAGGTAGGCATCTTCTCCAAGCACCTCCCTCCCCAGGCATTTTAGGACAAAGGTAAGGAAATCCCCCTCCCCAAAGAAACCATGTGCAAAAACTTTATTTTCCTAGGAGCAATGACGTGGGTCAGGATAACGAGGGAAAGCTTGGGTTACCTGAAATCAGTAAGAGCTCATGGAAATAGAGGCAGATGGGCCCCAGGCGGCCTAGGCCCACTTGCTTTTTTAAATACGTAACAGATAAAGATATTGTGCAAAAAAATAAAGACATTCACATTTTAGCAGTTAAACTTTTATTTTACTTTTTAAAATTTTTATTTACTTTTTTGTTTTTCTTTTCTACAAAAGGCAGATAATGATTGTTGATCTGCAATTGTTGTGTTGTGCACTCCCCGAAAGGGGCCAGAGTAGGAAGCTAGGGCGGGCGGGCTGAGAAGGCTCTGGGCGGCATGGCTGAAGGAGAGCCAAACCGTACCGGAGAGCCCCCTCCTCCGGGGCCCCCTCCCCCAGCCCGGGCCAGCCCCCAGCAGCCTGCCCTAGCTCATGTCTATGGTATTGAAGACCCATTCCGTGAACTTCTTCAGCTTGTCGGAGGCGTTCTGGGACTCCTCCTGCAGCCTCAGGTTGTCCTCCCGGAGGTGCTGGACTTCTGCCTGCAGGTGCGCTTTGTCTTCCTTTTCCTGGGAGGCAGGGTAGAGGAGGAGAGGGCTGGGACCCAGCCGCTGGAGGGGTGGCTAGGGACCTATGTGTCCCCTTCACCCACTTCTGTTCTTCATCCTAACACTGTATCCCCGGCCTGACCCTGGGTATCCCGATACCCAAAGCCAGGGATCAGGTCCCCCTGGGGCTCACTACGGTTTATTTTGGAACGTGAAGACATTACCA
The DNA here is from genome assembly GCA_004024625.1 of Mellivora capensis. Lineage (NCBI taxonomy): Eukaryota > Metazoa > Chordata > Mammalia > Carnivora > Mustelidae > Mellivora > Mellivora capensis. The sequence continues at coordinate 24,155 of PISX010000948.1, forward strand.
TGTACCTTAATGTCTTCGACGAGGGCGGTCTTAAATTCTGGACTGTTGTTTGGTTTTAGGCTCTTAATATAGTCAAAACTACATTCCGTGTTCTTGGTGTGAAAGCCCGACTGACAGTGAAGATGGGCGGGTCTGGGCTACTGACCCATTAGACGGGGGCTGGGGAGGCCGAGAGAGGGCTCCGCGGGGCTGGCTGGGGTTCCACAACTTTTCTGCACACGTGACAATGAAGGCCTGCTTGCACGGGGTGTACTGGTGGGAACCGAGCGCCAAGAAGCTCGTGCACCGTGTGTCTCGAGAAAATGGACAACACCCACGTGTTCTTCCACTAATAGGGATTTGTTCCAGGGCAGCTGGCACTGACCGGGCACTCTGCTTTGAGAGTAGGTGTTTACCTTCTTCAGATCTTCCCGGAGCATCTTCAGCATACCTTCCAGCTGGTCCACCTTAGAAGCCAGAGTCGGGGAGGAATCTTTACTGCTGGGGATGAGAAACAAAAGACGGTGTTGGCCGGGTTTGCTGGGCACTTGTTAATGGGGCTGTGGTCTCTGTAAAATGGTTTGCTTTTAAAATTTTTTTTAATTTTTAAAAAAAGATTTTATTTATTTGAGAGAGAGGCAGTGAGAGAGAGCATGAGCGAGGAGAAGGTCAGAGGGAGAAGCAGACTCCCCGCGGAGCTGGGAACCCGATGCGGGACTCGATCCTGGAACTCCGGGATCATGACCTGAGCCGAAGGCAGTCGTCCAACCAACTGAGCCACCCAGGCGTCCCTGTAACATGGTTTTTTAATGTCAAATTTCTCAGTATGGTGACCCAATGTGCGTTTTCACTTTAAAAAAGAAAATGGTCATTTTAACAAAAGGTAACGCAAGGTTGAATGGCAGCCCATCAGTAGCTTCCTCTGTTAAAGATGCCGGTCTTCACGACAAAAGAATACAGGACAGTAAGTGAAAATGGTCTGTTTGGCAGCAGGAGAGGTACTTTCTGGAAGGCACAAATGTCAAGCAGTGCAGTGTTTCCTATTCTCTTTAGTGGCTGAAAGGAGGAGAGAGCCACTCCTCTGGGGGCAGAAGGCTGAGCTCAGCCCTACCTTGGGGCGACCAGGAGAAGGTAGGTCTCTGTCCCCAGAAAACGGTCTGTGGTTACTCATCCACGTGCAGCTAACTTATCATGCTCCTGTCTCAAAAGCTTGTCTAAATATCTTAAAATATTTAAAAAAATAAGACATGTTTCAAAAGCTCGTCCGTCCAACCTTAATGTCTCCTTTGCTATTATGATCTGCAAACCAGGTCCTCCAGTTTCTTTCTCCCAATTTATAGAAGTGCTGGTAATGCCACGCTCGTGAAATACCAAAAAACCCCCAGGGAGCTGGTGGATGACAAGGCCACCCAACTGGCTGGACAGGAGGCCCTTGTCAGCCGTTCTTCGTCCAGCTCCTGTCTACCTGGAGTCAGGTCCATGTGAGCTCTAGCCGGATCCACCACCTCAGAGTCCACAACCCACAAGCTAAAGCCTTCCACTGGGAGAATATGCGGCTACCTCTCCCCAGAGGCCAAGAGGGAAGACACAGATAGACCGAGGGTCTGGAGTCCTGGAATCAAAGGCAGTTTGTACTGGAGCTGTGTTGCTGTCTTCTGCTGATTCTAGATCTACAAGCCCCAAAGGCCAAATTCACAGTGGCACGAGTGTCTCAAGGCTGTAAATAAATGAAATGATAAGGCGCTCCAAACCTCTAGGAGGGGACGTGCCATGAAAATGCGTAGCAGCCTGTCTTGACTTCTGAAGGTTTTCAAAGTGAATTACGTGCCTGCGGAGGCTCTGATTTTTAGAAACACATTCAACTCCATCTGTTCACTGAACAAATGTGCCCAGCACCACCCGCCTCTTCGGGTTCTGCGAAGACTGAGGAACTCGCTGCTCGATAATCCTTCCGCAGGAAAACGGACTTGTTCAACTCAGACTTCTCCCGCTCAGAGGGCCCATCCTAAGGTACCTTCTGGGTTCACTGTGCCCTTGACGCTCTATTTTGTTTTTTCTTTTTAAAGTTCTCAACAGCCAAAGTAACTGCCATTCTCCCTCCCAAGATGCCTCAGTGATCAGAGCGAAAGCAGCACCTGTCGCTTACACTCTGGACAAGCCACCCCGACTCTTCCGCTTTCCCTGTGCAGAGCCTTTCCTTACACACTTGATCAGCGAAGTCTTCAGGAACAGTCCACGGCTCTTTGGACAACCTGTGCTAACCTCATTTTCCCTGTTGTCGCCTGTCACCTAGTAGATACCTGGATTCTTAACCATCCTCAAAAGGTTTTAAAAGGAGTGATTTCGGGGCGCCTGGGTGGCTCAGTGGGTTAAAGCCTCTGCCTTCTGCTTAGGTCATGGTCTCAGGGTCCTGGGATCGAGCCCCGCATCGGGTTCTCTGCTCAGTGGGGAGCCTGCTTCCTCCTCTCTCTCTCTGCCTGCCTCTGTGCCTACTTGTGATCTCTGTCTGTCAAATAAATAAATAAAATCTTAAAAAAAAATAAATAAAAGGAGTGATTTCAAGCTGCTGACCTCATCCTGCATCAGGGAGCGCCCACGACATGTACCACGGTGGCCATGCAACTCCCCAACGGCCTCACCACTTGAAAGCGGACAGGGGGGTCCACCTCGGCCCAGTTCAGCAAAAGTCAAAATTCCTGCTCTTAACTACTCAGGAAACCATCTGGGCCTCAGTTTGCACTTGCCTTTCACGTCCTCTCGAATCTTCCCTCTCCTGGTGACCCGGATCTAACGTCCATCTGAAGCAGCACGGGGAGAGCTGCTAAGATGGGGGCACATGGACAAGTACGACCGACTGACAACAGGGGGAGGCACTCCAAAACCAGGCTCAAGGATGCCAGGTACATGCTTTTCCTCACCTGAGGTGATCAGTCCTGAGAGCATAAATGTATGAAGGCCTTAATGAATTATAAATATTCATGGTTATGACTAAGTCATCAAGAACAGTTTAATTATGTTTACAGTTTTAGTTACAGAGCATTCCAAGATGTGAAGAATCTGGCCCTGTGGTGGTGAGCTCCGGTCAGCTAATGCCTGCAGCCTCTACCTCTTCCCCACACCTGCTGTCACGACAGCTGGGGACACACGGTGCAGAGCGCCGACCTCGCTACAGGGTGACTAACCTGCTGTAGGACTTCATCTGGGCCAGAGCCTGCTCCTCGAGCTGGTCACTGTTGGATGCAGCACTCAAGGGCCGGTGGCCTTCGTCAGTAGCAGCAAAGAAGGAGGCTCTTTGGACTGGAAGGGAGAGGAGAAGACGTTCAGTATTTTGGAGCCACAGCCCGGGCTGGGTCTGTCAAAAGTCAACAACTAGCCTGCACTGACGGTCACTTCTAATCGACGCATGGGCATACATCAGGAGCCCTCTCTCCTGACCGCTGGAGGAGAAAACCACTGTTTCACTATAGGACGGGAGCGGTAGAAGATCCCTTCTGAAAACATGGGCTGTGAGTCCATTTGTAGTCGTCTTTTTCTTACTCATCAAGTAGCATTCTAGGATATGTTTCCCTGGAAACAGGCACTGTGCCAGATTTCCAGACCAGGGCTTTTTCCACTCAGTGATGATATAAAATGTACTTCTAGAAGTAGGTTTTCCACAAGATTCCTGACTACCTTGGTGGGTTTTAGCCAAAGTCCAAACATATGTGTTTTAAAATATACCAAACCTAAAACTTGAGCCAAGAAAACACCATCCAATTTTCAAAACCTCTCATTAAAAACACAAAACTACTACCATCTCCTAGAAGGGAGAGTGACCAATAAATTGAAATTTACAGTCATGTCAGTACTGGGGAACTGCCAGTGGCCAGCTCGGGGCTGCCTGTGGCCTACTTCACTGTCACCTCATCAAGTTCTTAAAATTACAGCTTGATGGACTAGCTACTTTCAATTCTTCAAACATAAGCCCCTCCTCAAACAACAACAACCAAAAAACCCAACTCTAAACCACTCATCTGTTGTCTTTGCTTTCTAAAGAACATTTTAGCACTGAAGAATCTGGAATGATGACCACAGAGTGAAGTCAGTCAATTCAAAAAGGGCATCTGCCAACCTCATGTCCACATACATGGACAGCATGACACTCCGTTCCTTCCGTGCCGGCACGCCACCACCCGTGGGAGGACCTGCGTCCGAGAAGCGCACAGCGGGTTGGCACAGGAACAATGTGGACCGAGAACATGCTGCCAGAGTCAGGAGAGGTGAATGGGAAACGCAAAGGGAATACCCAACATTTGTCAAGGCTGGGGCAGGGCCACGTGGGACAAGCATCCCTAACAGATCCAATGGTGCACTTCCAATGACGTCCTCACCACGTGGTCAAAGACTCTCTCTGGATAGGTGTTCTTTTTAGCCAAGTGACAGCTGGGATTCCCCAGAGGGGAGACAGCCATGCTACGAAATCCTACGTAGAAAAAATGTCAGGCTGCATCAGATTAAATCATACAGCGTGTGCCCCACTGAGTGCTCGCTAACCGTTTGCTCAACGAGTTTCCAGCTGGAAGCGCGCGCCCCTGGGTCAGTGTGTGCAAGACAGCAGAGTGGACAGAGACTGACCAGAGCCTCACACCCCCCAAAACTCGGCATGGCCTTGCAGCCCTGCGTGTCCTGCCTGGATGGTCCACGGACTCACCCTCGTAGGCCTTGGCCGCATCCACCAGGTTGGACCAATCTAAATCCGCAGCCGCGTCGGGCAGGGGCATCAGGCCAGGGTCGGGCATGGGAGGCCTTCGGGTCTCCTGGACGTCCGTGAGGGAGCTGTCTGAGGCCGAGAACTCTCCTGTGACAGAGAAGAGAGATGAGGTCCTTCTCATGCCTGCTGGAGAATGGCTCGAGATCCTACTCAGCCAGTGTGACCTAGAACCCGTTTCCCGTCCTGCAGATCATCAGGGGCTCTTCTAAAGCAAGCGTGAACTGGGAACTGGCTTCTTCCAGTTAACTCATTTCTTAATCGTCTCGCACTGTCTCAGCTCTAGTAGCATGAGGCCCAGAAAAGTTAGTTTTGCCCTGAGACAGCATGTCTGCTTCTGTGGGAGCTGTCTGTCTATGGGCAACAGGGAGACACGTCCTCCTTTCTGTTTTTGTTTTTCTCCCAGAGTCAAGGATTCAGACTAGGACAACGAGGCTTGTTTCAAAAGCCAGACCGGAGAAGCTTGTTGATCTCTGTTCTGGGGCAGAATACTGGACCTGGGACCTGACCACCTACCTGTGGACTCCCTGCCCCCGGGGACTGGCCCGCTGGTTTCCACAGCGGATGTGTCTGCAGGCTCATGTGGGGAGCAAATCAGATTGCACGAGAGTGCTCGATTACCCAAATGGAGTCACTACAGGCAGGTGATTTTAGGATTGGTGTTGGCATTCTCTCCTTCCCAAGGACAGAAGAAGCAACTCTTGGGATCGGTTTTGGATCATAGCAGTCCAGTAGCCTGAGCTTCTTTAAGGTAACAATTTTAAAAACAGAAACATGAAGTCATCGTGACAATGAGCCTTTGCTTGGCCTGGGGCATAGCAGAGTGGGTGCAGGGAGCCCCCTGCCGTCCAAGCGCAAGCTGCTACCACTCAAGTTCATGTAGGCAGAGAACAGAGTGCGAGGGCTGCTGGGCTCATGACACACAGATGCTCTCAGTGGGGCAGAGGATGGGGCAAGGGTAAGGGCAGAGTGTGCAACTCCTGGAGAAGGGCCACTGGGACTGTAACAGTAAAAATCCATGCCACTGCAAGCTCAAATCTCGGGTGTTTCTGGAGTCACTCAGCCATTTTAACTGTTTACAAGGAGTTAAAAAGTTTCCCCAATGATGATAGCCTGGTAAACCAAAGTATATTTAGTGCTTGTTTTCCCTTTCAAATGACAGAAAGAACTGCTCTGAAGTACAGCTGCTAGTTATTAATGTGCTTAAATTAGCAAAATGATGAGTAAATGGAAATCAACAAATACTGCCAGATATTAAATGCTCTGATCTATTTAAACATGCTCCCACCAAGGGTAAATAGGTGGAACAGACAATTCTGCGTGTCACTCACAACCCTTCTCCCCTTTTATCTCTGGCACCCACATTTCCATATGTACAAAAGAAGTCGCTCCTCCCCATTGCCCAGTGACAGTCGCTGAAAAGGCCAGGGCTGAGGCATGGGCCCAACAAGGAGGTGTCAGGTTTGGCCCATGGCAGTGCTCATGGGGCACAGAGGCCAGCCAGTGCATGCTATCCTTGTGCCTACCCTCTGCCTTCCTCGGGCTCACTGTTATCTCTCAGAAAGGAACTTATACACTCACTTAGTACCCCAGTTTTTAGGCCTGCCACCTAGGAGACACTCTGAAATCACCAGGCTCTGATGGCCAAGGGGGCTTACAGTTGTGGTCCAATAAGACTATATATTTTCATACTTTAAGGGCTGCTGCCAGAGGGTCTGGCTTTTAATCACCTATAAATCTAGGTGCTGACTGAGATCTTTCCCTTTGGGACACTGGTCTGGGCAGACCCCCAACTACTGGGGTCTATTAAAAATGAAACAGGCTGTTTGGACCATCACAAAGGTTTGAGAGACCAGAAAGAGCTAGGTCTGGGTTGAAGGATGAGATGCATCTCCCAAACGAGGCTACTCCTTCAAGACCTGGAGAGGTGGCTGTCTTATCTAACACAGAGACCGACACAAGGAGCCCAGCAAAATGAGGAGACAGAGAAGTAGGTAATGAACAAAACAAGATAAAACCACAGAAAAAAAAATCCTTAATGAAAGGAAGATAAGTAATCTGCCTGAAGAGTTCAAGGTAGTGGACATAAAGATGCTCGCTGAACTTGGCTTGGGAGAACAGTGAACATAGTGAGAGCTTCGACAAAAAGAAAACATAAGGAAATACCAAGTAGAAGTCATACAGCCAAAGAATACAATAACTGAACTAAAAAATATATAGAGGGGTTCAACAGCAGATTAGATGAAGCAGAAGAAAGGATCAGTGAATTCAAAGACAAGGCAATGAAACTCATCCAATCAGAGCAGCAAAAAGAAAAAAAGAATGAAAAGGAGTGAAAACGGCTCGAGGGACCTATAGGACAATATTAAGCAGACCAACATTTGCATTATAGGGGTCCCAGAAAAGGAGAGAGAAAACTTCCCTAACCTATGGATCCAGGAAGACCAGAGTTCCAGACAAGATGAATATAAAGACTCACACCAAGACCCGTTATAATTAAAGTCTCCAAAGTTAGACAAGAACATCTTAAACGCGGCAAGAGAAAAACAACTTCGTAGGTACAAATGAACCCCCATAAGACTTTTCAACAGGAACTTTCCAGGCCAGAAGGGAATAGCTGAAAGAAAAAAAAAAAACTGCCGACCAAGAATCCTCTACCCAACAAGGCTGTCCTCCAGAATTGAAGGTGAGATAAAGTTTTCCAGACAAACAAAGCTGAAGGAGGGATGCCTGGGTGGCTCAGTTAGCTAAGCATCCAACTCTTGATTTCAGCTCAGGTCATGATCTCAGAGTCCTGGGATTGAGCCCTGCATTGGACTCCCCACTCAGCAGGGACTCTGCTTGTCACCTTCTCTGCCTCTCCCCCTGCTTGTGCTCTCTCTTACTCTAAAATAAATGAATCTTTAAGAAAAAAAAATCTAAAAGAGTCCAACACAACTACAATGGCTTTACTGGAAATGTCAAAGGGATGTCTTTAAGCTGAAAAGAAGGTGTGCTAATTAGTAAAAAGAAAACATAAAAATATCAATCTTACTGGAAAAGGTAAGCATATAGTGCAGACAGTAGTAAATTAATCACAAGGCTAGTAAGAAAGTTAGAAGACAAATATAATAAAAATAATTATTTTACAGTTGGCCCCTGAGCAACACAGATTTAAACTGCATGGGTCCACTTCTATGTGGATTTTTTTCTATAAATATTTCGGAAAAATGTTTGAAGATCTGCAACAATTTCAAAAACTTGCAGACAAACTACACAGCTTAGAAATATATATATAAAAAGGATATCTTGAATGCTCAATACATATGTAAATCTATTATAGAAAGTTAAAACTTTCCAAAACTCACACATACTGTAAGGGCACCACTCACAGTTGAGAGAAATGTGCACAACGATGCAGTATTACATCATAATTGCACAAAATTCACTATGGTACATGCTGTGGACTATTATAATAATTCTGGAGCCACCTCCTGTTGCTACTGCAGTGAGGCCTGGTGTTCAAAGCAGCCACTTAAAATGCACGTGAGGCTGATCATCTCTGCATGAACAGTTCCTCTCTCCAGCGAACTGGGTATCACAGCAAAAACTGGTCTCCGTTTTCATGTACTTTTCATTGTGTTTCGTGCAACACCATAAACCCTGCATAATGCCAGGGGACCCATCCGAAGTGCTACTAGCAATGCTGGAAGTGTTCCCAAAAAGCAGAAAAGACATGAAATAACACAAAAAATTTGAACAGCTTGACATGTATCCCAGATTGAGGTCTGCAGCTGTGGTTGCCTGCCATTTCAAGGTAAATGAATCTAGCGTAAGGACCACTATGAAAAAAGAAGAGGAAATTCATGAAGCTATCACCAGAGCAGTGCCACAAGGCACAAAAACCTGGTACTTTTTGTCAAATACCCTTTTATCTCCTATTGAAAATGCAGCTTTCAGGGGGGTGCAGAACGGCTAATAAGAAAGGCATTCCTGCAGACTCTAATATGATTCAAGAAAAAGCAAAGTCATTATATGACAACTCAAAGGAAATGGAAGGTGAAAGATTGAAAGCTACAGAATTTAATGCCAACAAAGAATGGTTTGATAATTTTAGAAAGAGGTTTGTTTTTAAAAATGTCAAGATAACAGGAGAAGCAGTTTCTGCCAACCAAGAGGCAGCAGATGAGTTCCCAGACACCATTAAGAAGATCACTAAGGGGGCGCCTGGGTGGCTCAGTGGGTTAAAGCCTCTGCTTTCGGCTCGGGTCATGATCCCAGGGTTCTGGGATCGAGCCCCGCATCGGGCTCTCTGCTCGGCGGGGAGCCTGCTTCCCCCCTCTCTCTCTCTGCCTGCCTCTCTGCCTGCTTGTGATCTCTCTGTCAAATAAATAAAAATTAAAAAAAAAAAAAAAAAAAGAAGATCACTAAGGAGAAAGGATATCTGCCTGAACAGGTTTTTAATGCAGACAAAAGTGCCCTGTTCTAGAATAAAATGCCACAAAAGGCATTTATTATTTACTCCATATGAAGAGAAGTGAGCAGCAGGATTTAAAGCAGAAAGGGACAGACTACTGTTCTGTGCAAATGCAGTTTACGATCAGAGCTACCCTTTTCTATAAACCTACCAGCCCCCGAGTCTTGAAACAATACCAGCTGTCGGACTTTTTTGTTGTACAAGAAGGCCTGGACAATGAAGACCCTTTTTCTGGATTGGTTCCATTGCTCCTTTGTCCCTGAAGTGAGGAAGTACCTTGCCAGAGGTAAGGACAAGAGATGCCGCAAGAGATTGCCTTCTAACATACTTTAGATATTGGACAATGCCCTCGCCACCCAGAACCCCATGAGTTGGTGTTGAAGTGGTCTACTTGCCTCCAAACATGGCATCTCCAATTCAGCCCCCAGATCAAGGGGTCATCAGAATCTTTAAGGATGATTACACATAATATTCTTCTTCTTTTTAAAAAGATTTTATTTGTCAGAGAGTGGTGCACAAGCAGGGGGAGCAGCAGGCAGAAGCAGACTCCCCACTGGGTAAGGAGCCTGATCCAGGATTTGATCCCAGGAATCTGGGATCATGACCTTAGCTGAAGGCAGATGCTTAACTGACTGAGCCACCTAGGCCTCCCTACACATAGCAGTCTGTGAAAAGGACTGTCTATAATGCTATGGAAGGGAATTGTGATAGAACATCATGAAATTCTGGAAGGACTGTATCATCAAAGATGCCACCATGATTATAGAAAAAGCTGTGAAAACCATCAAGCCTGAAATAATGGATTCCTGCTGGAGAAAACTGTCCAGATGTTGTGCCTAACTTCATAGAATTTACAATAGAACCAATCAAGAAAATCATGAAAGAGGTTGTGGATTTGGCATAAAGAGTAGGGGGGTGAAGGGTTTTAAGATGCAGATCGTGGAGAAGTCCAAGAGGTAACAGACAACACACCAGAGGAATTAACAGAAGGCGACTGGATGGAGATGAGTGTTTCCAAACTAGTGCTAGATGAGCAGGAACAAGACAGAGAAGTGCCAGAAAACAATCTGACACTGGACAATCTGGCAGAAGAGTTCTGATTCTCCAAGACTGCTTTTGACTCCTTTTATGACATGAACCGTTCTAGGATATGGGTTCTGAACTAATGCTCACAGTGGAAGGATCGGTACTGTATAGAAACACATTTAGAGAGATGAAAAAGCAAAACAGTCAGAAATTACAATGTATTTCCAAAGAATTACACTGAGTGTGTTGCCTCTTCCACCTCTCCTTCCAACTCTGCCATCCCTGAGACAGCACGGCCAACCCCTCATCTTCCTCCCTCTCCGCGGCCTACTCAACGTGAAGACGGGTGAAGACCATTATGATGATCCACTTCCACTTAATGAATAATAACTAATCATAAGGCCATACAGTTAATAAACTGATCCGTTGTGTATGTAAATGTTTTGTGTAAAAATCTAACCATACAGCAATAATTGTACAAGATGCTTTTGTTCCAATATCACCATTGCCAAAATATTCATCATGTAGAATATTGAGTGTAAGTCTTGTACGGAAGTGGATACCCTGTCCTTACATAGGCACATGTGACTGATGTTTAATGTACAATTAATAGTGCCTTAGTTTTCCTACTGTTTTAAAATTTTGCTTTCAAGGAATTATATTACTGTAAATTATGTCTCTCGCTCTTGTATCAGCCTATCATCATAGGTAAGTGGTTTTTTAAAAATGTAACAATGTTTCTAGAACTGTACTATGAATATGACTGTAGTACTTTATGCCATAAAAATTTTATAGGGCTTCATTCATTAGTGTAAGACAAGGCCACTGTGAAGAAGTTTATCAGTTCCGCTAGGCTACCATAGAGCAATCATACTGCTCTTGCTTCATTTATCTGTGCGTGAACTGTTATACCTATAAATAAGTATGCATCCCTTTTCACTTTGGACATCTAGTGTTAGCAATACCTATAACATCTACAGTGTTTTGAATCCTGTAAGACAAAAATTGTATAGGTACTGACAGATGGTTAATCATGTAAACAGACAAGGTAAATTTATGGTATTGGTAAGTGCAGTACAGTACTATAAATGTATCTTTTATGATTTTTAATATTTTCTTTTCTCTAGTTTATTGTAAGATTCTAGTATATAAGACCTATACCATACAAAATATTTGAAATGACTGTTTATGTTAATGGTAAGGCTTCCAGTCAACACTAGGCTACAGTAGTTAACGTTTTTGGGAAGTCAACAGTTATACATGGATTTTTGACTATATAGAGGGTTGATATCCCATACTCCTTTGTTGCTCAAAGGTCAACTGTAATTAGTTAAGGGATACACATGATAAAAAGATGTAAATTGTGACATCTAAAACATAAAATGTTGGGGGAGAGTAAAATGTGGAACTTTAGAATGCATTTAAACTTAAGTTATTATGAACTGAAAATAAATGGTTATAAATCTAAGTTATATAAAAGCCTCATGGTAACCACAAAGCAAAAACCTATGATAGATACATAGAGGATAAACAGAAAGGAATCCAAGCCTACCACAACAGAAAATTACTAAACCATGAGGGAAAAAGAGCAAAAAGTTTATGCCTATCATTGATTATTTTAAATGTAAATGGACTGTATTCTCCAATTAAAAGACACAGAGTGGCTGAATGAGTAAAGAAAACCCATGATCCATCTATATGCTTCCTGTAAGAGAGTCACTTGAGAAGTAAGAACATAAACAGATGGAAAAAAAGATATTCCATGCAAACGGAAACCAAAGAAAGGTGATGTATTAGATGAAAAACACTTTAAAATAAAGACTATTTCACTCAGCATAATCTCCTCCAGTCCCGTCCATGTTGATACAAAAGTTGGGTATTCATCCTTTCTGATGGAGGCATAATACTCCATTGTATATATGGACCACATCTTCCTTATCCATTCATCTGTTGAAGGGCATCTTGGTTCTTTCCACAGTTTGGCGACTGTGGCCATTGCTGCTATAAACATTGGGGTACAGATGGCCCTTCTTTTCACTACATCTGTATCTTTGGGGTAAGTACCCAGTAGTGCAATTGCGGGGTCATAGGGAAGCTCTATTTTTTAATTTCTTAAGGAATCTCCACACTGTTCTCCAAAGTGGCTGCGTCAACTTGCAATCCCACCAACAGTGTAAGAGGGTTCCCCTTTCTCCACATCCTCTCCAACACATGTTGTTTCCTGTCTTGCTAATTTTGGCTATTCTAACTGGTGTAAGGTGATATCCAATGTGGTTTTTAAAAAAATTTTATTAATTTCTTTTTAGCGTAACAATTCATTGTTTATGCACCACACCCAGTGTTCCATGCCATATGTGCCCTCCCTAATACCCACCACCTGGCTCCCCCAACCTCCCACCCCCTGCCCCTTCAAAACCCTCAGATTGTTTTTCAGAGTCCATAGTCTCTCATGGTTCATCTCCCCTTCCAATTTCCCTCAACTCCCTTCTCCTCTCCATCCCTATGTCCTCCGTGTTATTTGTTATGCTCCACAAATAAGTGAAACCATATGATAATTGACTCTCTCTGCTTGACTTATTTCACTCAGCATAATCTCTCCCAGTCGATGTGGTTTTTATTTGAATCTCCCTGATGGCTAGTGATGAACATTTTTTCTGATAGCCATTTGTATGTCTTCATTGGAGAAGTGTCTGTTCATGTCTTCTGCCCATTTTTTGACATGATTATCTGTTTTGTTTGTGTTGAGTTTGAGAAGTTCTTTACAGATCCTATGCTGAGTGAAGTAAGTCAAGCAGAAAGTCAATTATCATATGGTTTCACTTATTTGTTGAGCATAACAAATAACATGGAGGACATAGGGAGATAGAGAGGAGAAGGGAGTTGAGGGAAATTGGAAGGGGAGATGAACCATGAGAGACTATGAACTTTGAAAAACAATCTGAGGGTTTTGAAGGGGCGGGGGGTGGGAGGTTGGGGAAGCCAGGTGGTGGGTATTATGGAGGGCACGCATTGCATGGAGCACTGGGTGTGGTGCATAAACAATGAATTCTGTTATGCTGAAAAGAAATGTAAAAAAAAGCATATTCCGATATACATCATCTTGAATGTAAGTAAATTTTATTTTACAAAATAAAATTCATTTTCTTTCCTTTCAAAAAAAAAAGAGAGAGAGAAAAAAAGAAATTAAAAATAGAGCTGCCCTATGGACCCTGAAATTGCACTACTGGGTATTTACGCCAAAGATACAGATGCAGTGAAGAGAAGGGCCATCTGTACCCCAATATTCATAGCAGCAATAGCCGTAATAACCAAACTGTGGAAAGAGCCAATATGCCCTTCCACAGATGAATGGATAAAGAAGATATGGTCCATATATACAACAGAGTATTACGCCTCCATCAGAAAGGATAAATACCCAACTTTTGTATCAACATGGATGGGACTGGAGGAGATTATTCTGAGTGAAATAAGTTAAGCAGAGAGAGTCAATTATCATGTGGTTTCACTTAGTTGTGGAGCATAAGGAATAACACGGAGGACATTGGGAGATGGAGAGGAGAAGAGAGTTGGGGGAAATCGTATGGGGAGACAAACCATGAGAGACTGTGGACTCTGAGAAACAAACAGGGTTTTGAAGGGGAGAGGGGTGGGGAGATGGGTGAGCTGGTGGGGGGGTATTAAGGAAGGTACATACTGCATGGAGCACTGGGTGTGGTGTATAAACAATGAATCTTGGAACACTGGAAAAAAAATTAAAAAAAAAATTAAATAAATTAAAAAAAAAGACTATAATAAAAGGCAAATAAAAAGGTATTACATAATGACAAAGGGAACAATCCAGTAAGAGGATATAATGTTTGTAAATATTTATGTACCCAACACTGGAACACTTAAGTATGTGAAGCAAATATTAACAGACCTGAAGGGAGAAACAGCAATATGGTGATAGTAGGGGACTCTGATAACCCACTTTCATCAATGGACAATCATCTAGACAGGTCAATTAGGAAACATCCATCTTAAATGACACACTAGACCAGATGGACTTTACAGCTTATACTGAATAGTGTATCCAAAAACAAAAGAATAGACATTCTTTTCAGTCACACATAGAACATTCTCCAGGATGGATCATATGTTAGGTCACAAGTCTTAATAAATTTAAGATGACTGAAATGAAATCAAACATTTTCCCCACTATAATGCTATGGAACTATAGATCAATTACATGAAGAAAACAGGAGAATTCACAAATGTGTGAAGACTAAATAACTAAATACTACTAAATAACTACAACAAAAGACTAAATAACTACTAACTAATTGCTACTGAACAAGCAATAGGTCAAAGAAGACACGACAAGAGAAATCAAGAAATACTCTCAGAAGAATGAAAAAGAAAATACAACATACCAAAGCTTATGGGATGCAGGAAAAGCAGTTCCAAGAGGGAAGTTCATAGTGACAATGCCTACATATCAAGAAACATCTCAAATAACCTAACTTTACACCTGAAGGACCTAGGAAAAGAACAAATAAAGCCCAAAGTTAGTAAAGGGAAGGAAATAACAGATCAGAGTGGAAAAAAATAAACAAAACACACAAAATAGAGATCAATGAAACTAAGAAGTGGTTGACAAAGCTTTAGCTAGATTCACCAAGAAAGAAAAAGACTCAAAATCAGAAATGAAAGAGCAGACACTATAACTGATACTAAAGAAATACAGAGGATCTTAAGAGACTACTATGAAGACTTATATGCCAACAAAGTGTGCATAAGAAATGCATGAACCCCATAAACATACAACTTGCCAAGACTGAATCATGATTATGAGACTGACGTGCCACCTGCTGTGCTAAGTCACTGAGACTGAATCATGAAGGAAGTGAAAATCTGAACAGACTGATTACTAGTAAGGAGATGGTTGGAAGGTCTGTTGAGTACTGATTCGAACAAAAACCCAGAAACAGAGGAGTTTACTGGTGAATTCTACTGAACATTCAAAGAAGAATTAACCCTTTTAAAACTCTTCCCCCAAAAAAGAAGCAGCAAAAGGAACACTGCTAAACTCATTTTATGAGGCTAGCATTCTGACCCCGATACCAAAACTAGACAGGGACATCACAAGGAAAAAAAAATCACAGGCCAATATCCTTGATGAACATAGATGCAAAAATCCTCAACAAAATATTAGTAGACCGAATTTACAATATATTAAGAGTCCTTCCTTATACTATGATCAAGTGGAATTTGTCTCAGGGATGGAAGGATGGTTCAACATCCACAAATCAATGTGATACATGCCATATTGATGAAATGAAGGATACAAATCATATGATCATCTCTGTAGATGCAGAAAAAGCATTTGACAAAAATCAACATCCATTTATGATTTTAAAAAATCACAAAAAGTAGGTATAGAGGGGATGTACTTTAACATAATAAAGGCCATGGTTGACGTACTCCACGATGAAAGCTGAAAGCCTTCCCTCTAAGGCCAGGAACAAGACAAGGATGTACACTCTTACCACATGTATTCAACAAGATATCAGAAGTGCTAGTAGGGGCATTAGACAAGAAATAAAAGGCATCCAAATATGATGTAAAACTCACTATATGCATGTGGTATATTAGACAATCCTAAAGACTCCACCAGAAACTCTAAGAATTAACAGAGGAGTTCGGTAAAGTTGTAGGATACCAAATCAATTCATAAGTCTGCTGCATTTCTATACACTAACAACAAAATATCAGAAAGAGAAATTAACAACCCCACTCACAACTGTAAACAAAAGGAATAAAATACCTAGGAATAAAGGAGGTAAAAGAACTGCACACTGTAAACCATAAGATACTGAAAAAAGAAAACTGAAGACACAAAAAAGTGTAAAGATACTCCATGCTCATAAAAGAATATTGTTAAAATGTCCATACTACTACCCAAAGTAATCTACAGATTCAAGACAATCCCTATCAAAATTTTAATGGCATTCTTCTCAGAAGTAGAACAAGCAATCCTAAAGTTATGTAATTACAAAAGACTCTGAATAGCCAAAGCTCTCTTGGAAAAAAAACAAAGCTGGAGGCATCACACTCCTGATTTCAAACTATATTACAAAGCTATAGTAATCAAAACAGTATGGTATTAGCATCAAAACAAACACATCAATGGAACAGATCAGAAGCCCAGAAATAAACATATGCATATGTGGTCAATTAATTTATGACAAAGGAGCCAAGAATGTACAATTGGGAAAGGATGGTCTTTAATGAACAGTGTGGGGAAAATGGGATAGCCACATGCAAAAGAATGAAACCAGAGCACTATCTTACAGCAAACCACAAAAGTTAACTCATTATGGATAAAAGACTTAACTGTAAGACCTAAAGCCAAACTTCCAGAAGAAAACACAGGCAGTAAGCTCCCTGACATCAGTTTTGATGGTGATGACTTTTTGGATTTGACACCAAAAGCAAAAGTTTGTTACCTTTGTTAGGTAAAAATAAACAAGTAGACCACACGCACACTAAAAAATTTCTGCACAGCAAAGAAAACCATTAACAAAATGAAAAGGCAGCCTATGGACTGGGAGAAAATATTTGCAAATCACATCTGATAAGGGGGTAATATTCATAATGTATAAAGAATTCCTATAACTCAATAGCCAAAAAAACAAAGCGATTAGAAAATGGGAGAATCTGGGGGCGCCTGGGTGGCTCAGTGGGTTAAAGCCTCTGCCTTCAGCTCGGGTCATGATCCCAGGATCCTGGGATCGAGCCCCGCATCGGGCTCTCTGCTCAGCAGGAAGCCTGCTTCCTCCTCTCTCTCTCTGCCTGCTTCTCTGCCTACTTGTGATCTCTGTCTGTCAAATAAATAAATAAAATATTAAAAAAAAAAAAAAAAGAAAATGGGAGAATCTGAATAGATATCTTTCCGAAGACAAAATAGAGATGGCCAACAGGTAAGTGAACAGATGCTCAACATCATTAATGATAAGGGAAATGCAAATCCAAAACCACAGCGAGATACCACTTCACACTTGTTAAGGGAAGATACAAGTGTTGGCAAGGGTATGGAGAAAAGGGAGCCCTTGTGCACTGTTAATGGGAATGTAAAGTGGTGCAGCCGCTGTGCAGAACAGTACAGAGGTTCTTCAAAAACAGAGCTACCATATGATCCAGAAATTCCACTCTGGGTATTTATGTGAAGAGAATGAAAACACTAGCTTGAAAAATATATATACACTCCCAAGTTCACTATTATTTATAATAGCCAAGATTAGGAGACAACCCAAGTGTCCACTGATGGATGAATCTCACACACCTCACACACACACACACACACACGAATATTATTTAGCCTTAAAAAATGACATAATCTCATTTGCAACAACATGGGTGGCCCCTGAGGGCACTATGCTGATTGAAATAAATTAGAGAAAGACAAGTCACGGGGATTACTGTGTGGAATTATTGTTATTATTATGTGGAGTTTGCTAAGAATGCATCTTAGAAGTTCCCATCACAAGGAAGAAAACACTCTGCAACTATGCAAGGTGACGGATACTAACTAGACTCACCATGGCAACCATTTCACAATATATACAAGCATCGAATCATTATGTTGTACAGCAGAAACTAATATAATGTCATAATTAGTTATACTTCAACAAAAACAAACCCCAAACAGGCATCCCAGATGACTCTGGGGAGGCCGAGCGTCTGGACCCTGAGGTCTGGGATTACAGGCGCGGCTGACCGAGGTTGGCAAGCTGGGAATCTGAGCACCCAAAACCACTCACCATGCAGCGACTTCATCCCCAAGGTGTAAGAAGGCCTCCGCAGCGGGAGAGACTTGGGCAGGGAAGGGTACGTGCTGCTGAACAGGACGTCATTGGGCAGGGCTTGGTCCAGAAGCGATGCCCTGGAGGCAAAGAAGTGCTCCCTCTGGCCGCTGTAGATGCTCTCATCGGACAGCGTGCGGTGCAGGGCCCGTCTTGCCGTGGGCGTGATAGGAAAAGGCGACTGGGGCGAGGAGAGCGCCTGGAACTGAAGAGCAGCGTGCAGACAAGGATTTACATGATGGCCTATGTCCCCATGACAGAGAGCAGCTCTAGTAGGAGGTGCCTCTTGATAAACAGCAGCTGCTAAGAGTCTACTGAATCGGGTTGACAATGTTTTTTAGGATGGATTTCTACCCACTAAAATAGAGAAGCCATCTCCATATTGATACAGTTCTATATAAATGGCAGACGTTCTAGATAGCTGTTCTCTCTTGTCCTTTGCTTTTGTCACCAGATTTGACATTTAGCTGAGATCCTTCTGCAAAAAGCAAGCTTCTGAGAATCCCATTACTTGAGAAACAAGAGACACATTAACAGTATTTAAATATCCAGCCTCAGAGCCAGCAGAGCATCTGGTCGGTTAGCAATAAAGTTGTATTTATTCAGTCCTTCCCAGACGAGTGTTCACCTTGACAGGGAGAAGGATGTAGAGGACAGGTGGAGGTGTGAGTAGGAGGGCTGCGTCACAGCCGGCAGAAAGGCCTCTGCGGGACTTCTGTGACAATGGGAAGGGGCAGAGAGAGGACGACACAACCGTGTCTCCACTGAGGACGGCGGGAATAGAGCTGACACTCGGGTCTAACATGCTTCTGTTCATCAAACCAAGGGTTAGTCAAGTCAAAGCTCCCTAGGAAGTGGTGTGCACAGCTGCCGCAAACATATGAACAAATAATTAGTCAAACGCGTTGTCAATGAGCCCCAGGTGCAGCCGACGGTGTAGACATCATGCTCACTTCTAGAACTTCATGATGAGTCAAGCGCAAGGTACATATACGCTTGCCCAGAAAGCGAAGCTGCTGAGATAAGGGCTCTGAGAGTCTGTAAGTGCAGGGAACTGGGTATGGAAATGGTGGTTTTCCTTTTCCCTTCACTGAGAAGAGTGGGCATGACAGAGGTGAAATGGCCTGCTGATTATGATTTAAAAAAATATAGCCAGATCCTTTCTCTCCCATCGGCAAGCTTCTAGGACTATCACGTAAGACTCCTGCCTACCAGGCCAGGCCCCAGATCTCTCCATTCAAACACTGCTCCCAATCTGTTTTAGCGCCTCTGGGTTCAGCAAAGGGATTTCCTTTGCTAGTGAGTATCCCTGCCCTGATGGTTATACAGGAAGGTGGTTTTCCACTAATTCCAGTTTCAGCCTCTTTGGGAAATACCAACATACTTCAGGGCAGTGAATTGCCACCTTGAGATCTTTGGAGCGGCATGCTTTCTTAGAAGTTCTAACACCTTGCACGGAAGGGAGGCAGGGCAGGAAATGGAAGGAGGCAATCTGCCTTGATGCTTCCCGCCCATTAAAAAGTCGTCTTGTCCCAACATGTCAGGGTGGTCCCTCATCCCATCCCTGTTCCCCTCCAGTCCTGAAGGCGCATGCACAGCGATCTGGTTCTGAGAGCGCCCTGGGCCTGCCTCCCGGGGTGCTTGCTGGGCAGTGCCCAGTGCTGCCAGCCCTGGGAAAGAACCACCATGAATCAACACTGACTCGCCAGGGGGCTTTGCAGACTGTCCTGGGGACCCTACCGGTTCCTCACAGCATCACTGCCTGGGGAGCAGAGACGTTCAAGTGGGACCCAGGCGCCTGTGACACCCACCCCTCCCATCGGAGGAACTCCAGTTTCTTACTTCTCCATATTAGACTTCCATGTTTTATTTTATTTAAAAAGCGGGGGGGGGGGGTTTCCCCGAACTTTAAAGCCACCTGGCACCACCAATCTATTTCAAAGCTGAGGAACATGGCCTAGAGGAAGGGCCTCTTGCTCTAGGTCAGCTCCTGTTCTCGCACTCTTCCCAGGCCTCCTGGCTTCATGAGCTGGTCACCAGCACCTGCCGTATGCAAGCACCAGCACTCCCCGAGCCCTGGAGCTGCCCGCAGCCGCCACCTCTGGTCTGTGCCTCACAGCTCTGGCTGCAAAGCGGGACCACGGGTTTGCACTCTGTCTGTTCACCTTTCGCCGGGCGCAGCCCTCGGGGAAGGTAAGGTGATCCCTCGCTGACTGCCAGTGAGGTTTCTTAGAAGGTCGGCAGTCTGCCATTTTCCTTGAGACAGGAGCTCTTTGGCAGGTGCTTAGGCCCTGTGGCCACCTACCTCTGAGCCACAGCGCACCACGTCCCACAGGAGACATCACACACTGCTGGCAAATCACCCTGTATTAACCCTCTCATTTGATATCAACGCTCACTCACAGGTAGCACCTGCTCTCCAAGAAAGCCAGTGTGGTCCGAGTGGGTTCCAAGTCTCAGAGCCTGAAGCTGGCCACTGCCAGGACCCTGACACGTGATGCAGTGGCCTGGGGCCTTGAGCCAGGCCTGGCCTGGCAGACCTCTCAAGGGCATGCTGGCCTTTCTGACACAGCAGAGCCATGGGCATCCCAACAGAGAATTTCGGAAGACACACGGAGATACTTAGCTAAAGTCATCTGAAACCAAACCAAAAAGGAGGACACTGGAGAAAGAAGAGCCTTATAAGTTTCCACCCCTTCCCAGTAAGAGAATAGCCTGCGGAGAGCCTTCTTTGCAGAGGGTCTCTCGGTAATGCAGTCAGGACATAAAGAAGGTGCACTCCTATTTCAGGAATGTTAAAATAATTCATTTTGGAAATAAAAGCCAAGTAACAGGAATAAGGGCAAAAGAGACATTTGCTTTCAATTATTTCTACTGCATGAGTAAATCAAAAGAATCAAAGCTCTAAGTTTGCCCCTTTCCAAAAATGTGAAACTGAGAATTGGAGGAAAGATTCCTTTCAGGGCAAGTTTTATTTTCCTCTAGCCTCAAAGGAAAAAATCTGAAAAAAATTTTATTTTGAAACTGGTACTTAAACATTTTAATACACCTCTTTGGGTTCTGATGGATAAAGAAGTTTCAAGCACTGTCTTTTGCAAGGTTGCTAAGGAAACCATTTGTACCCTGCGTGATGAGTCAGAACTGTGAAGTGCTGGCTTATAAAACAGAAATTACAGAAATCAAGGATGACCAAGTCTTTAAAATGATTTATGATGTTAATGTTTATGTTAATAAATCTTTATTTCATAGCACAATGCCAGAATGGCCTTTGGAGTACACTTAATTTCTATAAATGCTGATTTTTCAGTTTAGGGGGTATGTCTGACCTATCTTGAGAAAGGTGCATGCACACACACACACACTCTTGTGATGAGAAGCCTGAGTGAGAATGGACAGGGCCACATAGCTCATCCCGCTGGGCATGCCTCCTGCACTCTGCACAGACTGACCCTGGTTTGAGGACAGCAAGTGGTTAAGGAAATACTTCAGCTTATCTTTCCAATCAACTATCAGAGTTCCTCTTAAATTACACTCTCTAGTCACTTCAAACAGACTACCAGTCATTCAACTAAGCAGCTGGACAACAGAACATGTCCAAGTTTGCTGTGCTGACCTTCCTGGGGGTAGACTCCCTCCTCCTGGGCTACACAACACACCGCACACAGAAAAGCCTTGTGCTCAGAGCTCTGGGCTCCACTCAACAAAGGTCAGCTCCGAGCCCTGGGAGGAGGAGATGGTACACTTCTGAGGACAAGAAAGACCCTCAAGTAGGCTTCAGGGGTCCTCCAAGCTAAGGCGGGCAGAACAAACTCTTCCACATGGTTGCGCCAACGTTTGGCCACTGGCCTACAAACATAAACCCTGAGTAGGCACTCAGGACGTGATGGGGAGGGAGGCTGGCTTTAGAGAATTTCTAGCCTGGAATTCTGCAAGGGAAGTGGAGAGAAGGTTTTTGCAAAGTAAAGAGAGTCTAGAAAGTTCTGAAGGTAAGTGTGTAGACCTAGTTTGCAGAGGTGGCTTCTGGAGGATGAGGGGGTGGAGAGAGGGGGTGTAAATCAGGCCGTCTCTCTGAGTGACTGAAAGCTACGTGGTGCACAGACAGTAGACCTGCCTGGCTGGGGTAAGAGGGCAGAGGTGGGGCACACAGGGCAGGACGTGAACTGGGAGCTACTTGTGGGAGGAGGGACCTTTTGGACAGAAGGGTCTAAGGCATTTACAGAAAACTTTGTGTGAAGAGGGAGCCACAGGCGCTTTGCCAAGCTCTCAGAAGCAATGCCATCTGAGTTAATGTCTATGAAAGAGCGTGGCTTATGCACGGGGAGTGGGGTACAACAAGGAAGATAAAGGGTGGCAGGGACAGGTAAACAGACTGAAAGCTGTGGCAGCAGGGACAAAACGCTTGGAGAACGTCGTAAGCTCATTTCAGGGCACAGTGCATGAGGGCAGGAGCCAGGAGCCAACTCTTCCTGGAGGGGTCACTGCGGTGGGCAGCCCCATCCCTTCTGGCCACCCACCCTAACAGCCATGCGCCCCGAGCTCTGTCCTGTACCTTAAAGTTCTTCTGGGACTCAGGAGTTGGGCTTTCCAGGTCGATGAGTTTCTTGAGGTCCTCCTCGATGGTGGACTTGGAGGCTGGCTTGGGGGACGCCCGGAGGTCCCTGGTTGAGGCGCGCAGCCTGGTGTGGGCCATCTCGTTGCCGTCACTCTGATGACGCCTTGAAAGGAAGAGATGGGAGAAACCAGGCAGGGTGACGTAAGGCCACGATGGACCCTGAGGTGGGGAGTCAGGAGGGACGTATTAAAGGAGAGCCAAGGACAAGCTGCTCAGGTAAGTGCTTGTGAAAGAAACACAACCAACTGGAAGCACAAAATAAGAATCTGGTGCACAAACTGCTCTTCTACAGGAAACCATTAGCCCCACTAAGCCAGAGTTAGCACGACTTACTAGTAAGACCACGGGCTACAAATCCCGAATGTAACTTCTGTAAACTCAAACAACATGATCGAATGACTCATTTAGAACTTTTTTTTCTCCTGTACTACTTTGTCAAAAAGTTCTTTATATTCAGGGCAGTCCCTCTCTAACACTCCCTCTGCTAGGCCCTGAGTTAAAAACCCCATGGGAAGGCTGTGATTAACATCACCAAAGGGAGAATGTCACCCTAGTGCCAGAAGGTCAATTATTCTGCAGTTTGTTCTCCAGACAGACTCCTTCCTACGACATCTAAGATTCTCAAATCAATGATTTGCCACATAACTTATTTAAGGAATGAAGCAGAGAAATAATTTTAGTTTTACTTAGGAGGGAAAAAAAAAATCTCTTGACCAAACCCCATCCGGCCGCCTCTGTGGTAGGAAATTGCCTCAACCTTTTCTGTTCTCCATCCTGTTAAAAGCAAACCACCCAGCAAGAGAAGTGAAAGAATTCTTACTTTCTCGTGTCCATAAATCCCACGGAGTTTATGGTTCCTTCGGGTTTCTTCCACCCAATCAGGTACTTGCTGGTCGCGCCCTGGCGAGGGTAGAAGGTCCTAGGGCCAGACGTAGAGGCAGAGGAGGAGGGGAAGGAAGGTGCGAGCTGCGAGGTGGCAGGATGGAGCTCTTCTTTGGGGGAACTTCTGGCACTGGTGAAGACCACTGGGCTGGCAGAGTGTCGAGAGCTCATGGTACTGAGGAGAAGCGTGACAAAGACAAAAGGACCCCAGTGTGCATGTGTGCATTCCGGGGTCCACACGGCGGCTATCAAAGTGTCATCCAGGACAGGAGTTATGGCCACGTTAAAGAACAATGACTGTATCATCAAATATTAATGGGGCTGGCTGGCTAGTCTTTCTTGTTTTCTTGCTACAATTTAAATGTCTGCTGCAAAAATGAAACACAGTCACTGGGGCTTAGTCTGCACTCTAAGTTAAAAGGTTAAAAAAAGTTGAGGCTATCAGGGATGCTTTGAAACATGCTGGCACACTGGAGTTTGTTAGGGGGTCTAGGACAGGCAAGGAACAGGAGAAATGGCAATAAAAGGTCTGGCCATCTCAGCGGCTGTTTGCCTTGCCTTCCTCAGAAATAGGGGTCATGGTGATGCTCCCCTGGTCCAAGCTGGATCACCATACAGTTCTCCAAAAACCCACATCCAAGGCCAAAGGGGGACACTGATGTCTCCTTCCCCATGGCATTCGACAGTAAGATGGACTCTTAAAAGGCTGTTCAGCGGAGTGAAAATGGGCCACTATCCTACACCATATACAAAAATCAACTCAAAATGGATTAAAGACTTGACCGTTTAAGTCCTGAAACCATAAAACTCCTAGAGGAAATCATAGGGGTAAGATCCTTGACATCAATCTTGCCAATGATGTTTCTGAATTTGACATCAAAAGCAAAGGCAACAATGCAAAAATAAACATGTGGGACTATGTCAAATTAAAAAGCTATACAGCAAAGATAACCATCAATAAAATGAAAAGGCAACCTAGTGAAGGAGAAAATACTTGCAAATCATACATCTGATAAGGGCACAATACCCAGAATATATAAAGAACTCATATAACTCAAGAGAAAAAAATCTGGTTAAAAAATGGGCAAAGGATGTCTATCAACAGATGAATGGATAAAGAAGATGTGGTATATATACACAATGGAATACTATGCAGCTATTAAAAGAAATGAAATCTTGCCATTTGTGATCACATGGATGGAACGAGAGGGTATTATGCTGAGCAAAATAAGACAATTAGCATATGATCTCCTTGATATGAGGAAGTTGAGAGGCAACGTTGGGGGGTTTGGGGGGTAGGAAAGGAATAAATGAAACAAGATGGGATCAGGAGGGAGACAAACCATAAGAGACTCTTAATCTTATAAAACAAACAGAGTTGCTGGGGGAGGGGGATAGGGAGAGGGTGGTTGGATTATGGACATTGGGGAGGGTATGTGCTATGGTGAGTGCTGTGAAGTGTGTAAGCCTGACGATTCACAGAACTGTACCCCTGTGGCAAATAATACATTATATGTTAATAAAAAATAATTTTTTTAAAAAAATGGGCAAAGGAATCTCAATAAACATTTTTCCAAAGAAGACATACAGATGGCTAACAGGTACATGAAAAGATGCTCAACCTCACTAATTATCTGGGAAATGCAAATCTAAACCACAATTAAATATCACTCACACCTGTTAGAATGGCTGTTATCAAAAAGACAAGAGATAACAAGTGTTGACAAGAATGTGGAGAAAAGGGACCCCTTGTGCACTGTTGGTGGGGATGTAATTTGGTGCAGCCACTATGGAAAACAGTAAAATGTTCCTCAAAAAATTAAAAATAGAACTACCACATGATCTAGAAATTCCACTTCTGGGTTTTACCTAGAGAAAGTGAAAATACTAACTTGAAAGTATCTATAATCCCATGTTTATTGCAGTATTATTTATAAGACCCAAGCTATGGAAACAACCTAAGTGTCCACTGATGGACGAATGGATAAAGAAAGAGTGGTATACATATACAATGAAATACTATACAGCCATAAAAAGGAAATTCTGCCATTTTCAACAATATAAATGGACATTGAGAACATTATGCTAATTGAAATAAGGCAGACAGATACTATGTCATCTACTTATGTGTGCCATCTAAAAAACCCCCAAGTTCATAGATACAGAGAACAGACTGGTGGTGGTCACAGGTGGGGATGGAGGATGGGGGAAACTGAGGGAAGAGGGTCAAAAGGTACAAATGTCCATGTGGGAGTCCTGGGGATGTGATGTACAGCATGTTGACTAAATAAAAAACACAAAGCAGGTCATCATCTGTGGATTTTCAACTTTGGTTCAAGATTACAAAACTAAAGTCTACAGGACCTAAGGAGAAGGCTACTCATCACATATTAGAACTCAGGATTTCTAAGACCGGGCCTGAGAGTTCAGGGGGTCTAACACGCTGGAGGCTCTTTGATGGCAGAATTTCCACATGTCCCTCCCCGGGATCTCCCAGGACCCGCATCCACACCGCTCGAGCCCTGCTGAGTTCTCCAGTGTCGGCAAGACCAGAGACACAGGCTCCTACCACAGCGCACTTGTCACCGAAGGTTTAGCCACGAGGACATGGTCTCACAGCATCTGCCAGCAGCGCTTTGTCAGAAACCAATGGTCCTGATCTGAATAAAGCACGGACTTAATAATGACGCATTAGCTACGACGCGTGTACCCCAGACCACGGGTGGGGGTACACGGGAACTCTCTGCACCGTCTTTGTAACGTTTCTGCCGATCAAAAACTAGTCTAAAATAAAAACGTTTTTTATTTTAAAAAACGAAGGGAAGAACAACAACAAAAAATCAAAACCACCCAACCTTAGTGGTGCCAAGAGAACACGCACAGATGGAAGTCGGTGTTGAACCCCCACCTGCAACCTCACCTAAAAATCCATTCCCACTGGCTCGCATATTTAAGTGTGGATCTAAAGATTCTGGACCACACCGTGAAGAACATCTTTACGACAGAGGTTTCTTTCATAGGATCATAAAAGAAAGTATTGAACCCTGCTGAAAGTAAGGACTTCTAGTCCTCAAAAGAAAGAGAAGCAGAATATATGTAAAACATACACCCAACAATGGGCTCCAATCCAGAATACAGAATTTCTGAAACTCAACATGACAGACAACCCAACAGGAAAAGTGAGCAAAGATCTGAAAAGGAATTTCACAAACAAGGATATCTAAAAGATTAATAAATAAACATTAATGCTTAACATTGTCAGTTATCAGGAAACTGCAAACTGAAGCCAACAGAAGAACCAGTTACACATCCAACAGAATGGCGAAAATTAAAGACTTCCAACATCAAGTGCTAGAACGATGTGAAGTAGCCCGAACTCTCCTTCACTACTGATGTGCTGTCACCGTCTTGAGACAAAGCGGCTCATGTTCTCTGCTGAAGTTGAACGTGTGTGTATCGAAGGACACAGCAGCCCCACTCCTAGGTCGGTACCTGCCAGATGCACACACTGGTGTACCAAAGGACACGTGCATGAATCTGTAATGTCCCCAAACTGGAAACACCCCAAATGCTCCACAGCAGAAGGGACACATGAGTTGTTCCATGTTCTCACGAGGTAAATTTGACACAGCCACGCAGCTAAACTGATGCTACCTAAGACACATGGTGACGCTCACCGACGTACTGTTGACTTAAAGACACCAGACACGGAGTAAAACATAAGGTGCGATTCCACTCACATAAAGCCAAAAATAGGCAAAATGTGTGTGTGATTTTAGGATTCGAGACTGTGTTTACCTTGGGGAGGAGGTGGGAATGACCGGGGAAGACAAGTGAGAGGAGGACGTGTCTGGATGTTGGCTCTATTCCAGTGCTTGATTTGGGTAGAGACTACACGGGATATGTTCATTTCGTGAAAATTCATGCCAATGGACAGTATGACCTGAACCGTTTTCTCTACATGTGTTACACATCAGTGAGAACACACCCACAAAAATAAATCAGAAGTAGATGACCTGGAAGGAGAAGGCCTTATCAGTCCACGAGGCTTTGCCATGGACTAGAGGGAACAGGGCATGGAACAAAGGGGATCTGCAAAGTTCGCCACACTAAATGGGCCTTATTGCCACAGAACAAACATAGACATCTTTATTTTTGTAATTAAGGAGGAGGGACCAGGCTCAAACTTCACAAAAAATATGATTAAAAAGAAAAGACTAGCCATATTCTGATCGCTCTAACAGTTTTCTTTTTCCCAGAGACTTGTAGCTAGAGGGGAGGGGAAAGAAAGAAAATCTCTCCCAAGACCTCAAAGGGCAGCATAAATTTAAAGGCCATGTAATCTCATTTAGTTTTTACCTCTTGATAAGAAATATCCCATTTGTTTGCCTTTAAAAGGAAGAAAAGGGATGCAGAACTCTTCCATAAATGCCATACATTAAATCAATAAGAACAAGATAATAGTAGGACTCTGTTGTGGAAAACAGACTAAAAGTGGAAAGATGAACCAGAAGGAAAAAGGAATTGGGAAGGACATAAAGACAGAGGCAGACAAGCTCAGACTGTGTCCTCCAGAGACAGAACAACACGCAGTAACTCGGGAAGCACCAGCAGGAGCTTCCTAGGCGCTAAGAGTGGGCGTAGCTTTTGCAATCATTTGCCACAATGTGACAGGGTTGTGGCTGTTTATTGCTTCTTTAGGGACAAAAGCTTATCTCCGGCTTGTAGACTTGCCCCCCCCATGATACCTCCCTCATACGCACTTATACACAGATGTGGGGGTGTCCCCACCCATCCATGGTTACGGTCTGAAGCAGATTCCCATCAAGTCAAAAACAGCATATCAGGGTCTAACCTGTACACCTTCGTCTTGGATAATTATGGGCTGGCTTTACCTGCCTCGATTAGCACCCAGAGGTGAAAGCAAGTGTTTGTGAATTACTAGTGCCGGAGCATGTCAGGGCATGTTTTATGTTGAAGGACAGACCCCAGAGATTCTGGTTGGGTGCCTTGGCAGACACGCGGGAATCTGCGCTCTGACTCGTTCCCAGCCAATGCCATGGTCCTTAACTCATAACCTGAAAACCACTGCACCAAGCCTTTGAAACTCCCATAGTTTCCATTTCTCAGCAAGTATCTTGATATGATAGCACGGGGATTCAGAACCCTGGGGCTTTGAAAGACTAAATGTGTGGTCAAAATAGAAATAATGTGCCATGAGAATAAAATGTAAATTGCATAGTCCATTAATTTTTAAATCATTTCTCCCATGTTTTAAAAAATAGCTATGCTGGTTTCAGCCGTAATGTCTGGCCTCTGCGAAAAGGGAAATTATAGGAAAGGCTTAGAGACATCAAAGAGAGAACAATATATACAGCATACACAGTTTTTGGAGCTCTTTGCTTCCTGTATGAATTTAATTAGTACCATTTTCCTGGGAGGCATTCAGTAAGTTTTTGTACCAGATTATACACTCTTTGAAGGCAGACCTTTTTGTGTGTCTAACAATGCCAGAATACAGTGGACTCCCAATGAAATAGTTGTTGGACAAAGGGTTTCTCTTCAGCACGTACGGAGCTCACTATCTATTTAACTTGCTTATCTTGTTGATAGTCTGTCTCCCCCACTTAAATGGAAGCCCCACAAGGGCTGATCTTTTTCTCCTTCACTGCTGTACTCTCCATGCCTACCACAGTCGCCGGCCATAGTAGGCATTCAATATGTGATGAGAGGAACGATCATATAAATCAGCTATTCATTTTAAATGTAAGAGAGAGTTAGGCATGAAGACAATGTGTTTTACTCAGGCTGTATTTAAAACTAGGTGTTACTTTATTTTTATTGCAAGAAATTAAATCTACAGATTAGGCTTCTAAGCATATTCTTAAAAGGATGATTTCTTAAGTAAGACCATAGACTCTGATTATCGGTTTTATCTGTGAACGTGATGGCTGGCACTAGCTCTCAGGTGTGAAATTACAGCGCACTTTTATTCACTAATGGTTAAAATCAAGACAGCCCTACTTAACAACTGATTAGATTTGGGAACAAAAGTAAAAATAAAAACAAATGAATAAATTCATCGGCAGTGCTTGCGGACCTTGCAAAGGGATAACCCATGGAGGATGGAGCAGCCTGAGTGTCAGGAGACAAAAGCCCAAGTACCAGAGCTCTAAGGGCCTGGGGAGCCGTCCTGCACGTCTGCAATGTCACTGAGGCCACCACCTCCTGTGGGACACACTGGCTATGCTTGCTCTCGCGCTGCCAAAAGCTGCCGAAGGAAACACTTGGAGTCATCTGCCCTCCAGGCATGACACAGAGGGACAGTTTAGACAGTCTGGGTGTACTAAGGATATTTTCAGGAGGGGGAGACCAGCAATTAGTCACCTGTGTAATGGCTACGACAAAATCTGCATGAAGGCTGAATGCTGGCCAAACACCAAGGGGAGGGGATCGGGTTTCCTGTGATTACTTGTACAAATAACAAGTACTTAAGCCTCTGGGTGACAGATAATGTGGAGGATGTGTTTAAGAAGGACTCCTGCTTCCGCTGTGTTCAACACTAGCTGATTCTGTCCAATACTGGGCTCCACAATTTAGGAGGGCTTGAGAAGCCTCATTCTAAAGGATCGGGGAAAAGAAACAGGAATGATTAAGCTGGCAAAGGGGATGTCCAAATAATTATAGTAAAGAAAACTATTCATCTAGAACATGAGATACTTATTTGATGAGCACTGAATGCTGTGAAGCCAATATTGCCCTGTAGGTTAACTAACTAGAATTCAAATTAAAAAACAAATAACAAGATATTTAGTAAGTCCAAGGGCACATTGATATATAAAGCGTAGGGAAGTGGGTGGCTAGGCATACACAGTAGAAGGGGCTTCAGGGGTCACAGTGGACCACAAGCTGAACAAGTCTGCAATGCTGAGCTAGATAGGAGGGAGCTAACAAGAGAACTATGAATATTATCATTTTTTTTGAGCAAAGCTGAGAGGAATGTCACGTTCAGGTTTGGCATCTAAAAAGGAAAAAGAAAAAGCAGGGAGCTTCAGAAGCAAAAATGTAATTGTAGAATGAGACACATAAAAGACAATTATAGGACCTGTGGGAGATCCATGTCTGTTGAAGGAAAAGGAGCAAGATAAACCTCATTAAGGCAGGTGATGGAGAGCTTAAAAAGGAAATGCCAAAAGCCTTTCACCTCAAAAACAAATTACAGTTTGCAATACACTTGATAACCTTTTCTTATTCTCACAAACATAGAAAAACAATCATTTTGTTAAGTAGGCCAGGTGTTATTTGATCCCAGATAAAGGACCCACCTGGTTAAATGCCCTGACCAGCCAGAGGGCTGTTGAGTGGCAGAATGAGACCTGTACCACCATCTCAGGATGCAAACCTACTTTCCCTCCATTCCCCTCTCAACTTGCCTGGGGGTGGAGGACTGTTATAAAATTTCTTTAAAAATATTTCTTAAAAAAAAAAAAAGACATATATATATATATATATATATATATATATATATAGCACATGGTTTCTTATTGATATCTACAATTTTTATAATCTTAGCCTTCAAAAATCTTAATGTTTAGAAAAAACTCAGCTCAGAGAAACCATTTAGTCTCTCTTAATTGTGCATTTAAGCTGCAGTGAGAGGAATTTCAGGTAGGCAGACACAGGACGAAGTTTTGAAGAAGGAGAGGACATGATCAGCACAGGAATTGCTCAGAGAGGACACGGCCTCTCTCTGTTTGGGATCATCTTCCCTCTCCCCGCGTTTGAGGCAGCTAGGCAAGTTCTCCTCCTGGTAGGATGATTTCAATAGGACAAGGGATGGACTCAGTTCCTTCCAAATTCCTTTTGGCCTGATGATTTAATGGCATTGGGAGAATTGGGGCTGTCCATATTGACTGGATGAATGAATTAGCTGCATCGCAGATCAGAGCGGTGGTAAACCTTGTGGCGGTGAGTGCCCTATCAAGCAATCTGATGTCTGTGGCTTGAGAGAGGTCTCATTTTCTCAGTGTTCTCTTGAAATTTCAACCACAGTGGTTCTGTTTTTTAGTCTTTGAGGTTAACTGGACAGCACTGTATTCTGGATAAAATAATCACCCACTCCCATAAACTGAAAGAAATGGGGTACAACAGCTTAGCACAAATCTGCGCAAGTTCTGCTAGGTAAAAGCAAAATACAATAATCCTGAATGTCCACTGTGTGTCAGACCAAAGAAGAAATGACCAATGAAAATGACCCACCAACATAAGACAAGCAGAGCCAACCACATGTTGAGGGTAAGTTCTGGGATTATCATTTCAGAGGCTTCACATTCAAATTCTGAATTATCTCATAACACTTAGAAAAATAATATTCTCATCTTAAGAAAAAAGCACAGATGAGAGGCAATTCATTGTTAGCAATGAAAAAAAAAATTCCAAGCAGGAGAGATTTGAGAGAGAAACATTAGCAGAATAAAGACAGCAGAATAATTTCTAAACAAAGAAGGCGTATTTCTCTCATACACAAGATGCCAAAGAGGGCAAAGAATGAAAGGCAAACACGCCAGCTCTAACGCAGACACAGTGGCACACGGACAGTCCAGGGCGCTCCAGGAGGCCGAGGCACATCTTGATGTTCTATGTGAACTCAATCTAAGAAGTCCTTCTTTACCTCTACTCTCAAGAAACCTACAGCTTTCCTGGCATGACTAGTGAACTTATTAAGTCAGCCAGAAAAAGCACAGTCATGAAACTGAACTGTACCGATGACCAGGGGCAGGCATTTTTCCTGGACTGAAATCAGCCCTTGTAGTGAATGTCAGACACTGACCAACTGACATCCAGATAGTGACTGATTCTTGCATGGACGCTATTAAAGAGTTCTCCCCAGGGACGCCTGGGTGGCTCAGTGGGTTAAAGCCTCTGCTTTCGGCTCAGGTCATGATCCCAGGGTCCTGGGATCGAGCCCCACATCGGGCTCTCTGCTCCGCGGAGAGCCTGCTTCCTCCTCTCTCCCCCTGCCTGCTTCTCTTGCCTACTTGTGATCTCTGTCAAATAAATAAATAATCTTAAAAAAAAAAAAAAAGTTCTCCCCAGATGTATTTTGCAGATGAAAAAAATCTTACGTAGAGATGACTTCACGCAACGTTCATGCTGTCCTGGGACTTTTGTATACTCTTCTCCATTTACCTGTTCATAAAAGCAGCACACCTCTGTGCGAATACGGACACTTCTCTACAACAAGCTTTGAGATACAGCCGTAGTCGGGAGTGGAGGATTTGCGTTAGTTTTGAACTAGATTATTGGTGGAGGGCCTGAGGAGTCATCAGGCAAAAGATGGGAACTTTTTTTATTAACATATAATGTATTCTTTGGCCTAGGGGTACAGGTCTGTGAATCGTCAGGCTTACACACTTCACAGCACTCTAAAAGGTGGGAACTTTAAGGAACAAGTTGTTCCTATCTGAGGACTGCGGCGTCCCAAGCACTCTGAACTACGCTCACGGTGGCACACGGTACAGAGAGGTGCTCAGGATGGACAGTGGGTGAGAAACAGTCTAGTGCTGGACGTCAGGGGGAAAGGATGTCACCGCATGCGTGGGAACGCCTTGGCCGCCGAGCTCCGAGGGGCTACAGGCATCAGGAGGATGTGGCAGAATGGTTGGCACATGAGGGGGGTTGTGGAAGCCTGGCCCCCCGAACAGGACAGGTCAGAACGTTACAGAAGAAATGTGGATTTGCACCTATGAAGGGAGCTTTCAGCTTTATAACGTGCTCCTGAATCTGGTTCTGGTGGCAGCAGTGTCACTGGTTATGCGGGACGAGAGCACCATATGCTAACTAAGGGGTCTCTGGTCACCACACAAACCAGCACTGCCTACCACCCAGGCCAGAACACCAAGAAAAAGAAGACCCCAGCTGGTAAGAGACTTTTACTTTTATTTATTTTTATTTTTTTTAAAGCAGGCTCCATGCTGGTCGTGGAGCCCCAACATGGGGCTTGAACCCACGATGCTGAGATCAAGACCTGAGCTGAGATCAACAGTTGGATGCTTCACCAACTGAGCCACCCCCAGTGCCCCTGGTAAGAGTGTCTTAAAACTGGAAAGGTCTTCATCTCTCTTCTGGTCACCATACACCATTTTGTTTTATTTTTGGAATGGTTTAAGACCTCAAAGTGAAATAGCCATTGCAAAAAACCAAAAATTTCTCCCTAAATTTCCAAACTTCATAGAAAACACATGTATATTCTAGCGAGCAACACTTCAGAGCCATGAATAGACTTAATTGTAGAAAGTTATCAGTGTATGTGGCTTCTCTTAATGATATGCAAATAGAACAAGCCTGTGTAATTATCAACTTACATTAATGCAGTTCTCCTGGGTGGGGGGTGGCACAAAAAAACCTGCACGCTCATCCACAGTGAGACTGGAGGACAGAGGGGTAGGAACACAGCCCAGACAGAAACAAGTGGTGGAACTTAATCACTGTAATTTAGATTTTGTCACCAAGTCCCAGGTACGAGCTCTTTTCTGCACTGTCAAGAGATCTCCACATTAATTGCTATTCCCATCTTCTGAGGGCACGCACACTCTAATTTGCAGTGATTTTGGTTTCTCTAGCACCATGCATTTGGTGGCTAAGTCCTTCTTTCCTTCAGAGAAGGAAGTTTACAGAAGCTCTGATTATCCAGCTCACTCTGCCAAGATCAACAGACTGAAGGCTCAAAGCATCCCTGCTTACCAGAGTCTAGCAATGACTGTGACTCAACCTGTCAGCAGGTGAGAAGCCCTCCACCCTCCCTGAAAGGCCACATTCTTCTCTATGAAGTTTGACTTTTGACAGAAGGGTTATTTCCAAATGATGATTTCAATGATTTCTGCATGGTCAGTTTGAAGCAGAAAATTTGGATAATCCTTTGAGGCCTTAGGGCAGCCCCCGTCAGCACATTCAGATAATGCAAGCCCAGTTTCACGGGGGAAACTCTGTAGCCCCGGCATGTGTTAGATGGCACAGCTAACATCTTGGGCTTTGGCTTCAGAGGCCCGGCCTGTCCACCTTACTTACTCCATGGGGATGCTATTCCAGATAAGACCTCCATAACTTGACTTTCTCCTGCCATCAAATCAGACCATTCATATATATCCCCAAATGGAATATCGTTTTTCAAAGATTTTATTTGAGAAAGTGAGAGAGAGAGAGCGCGCGCATGTGTGCACACGCACACAAGTCAGGAAGAGGCAGAGGAAGAGGAAGAAGCAGACTCTCCACTGAGCAGGGACCCCGATGTGGGCTCGATCCCAGGACCCTGAGATCATGACCCAAGCCAAAAGCAGACACTTAACTGACTTAGCCGTCCAGGTGTCCCTGGAATATCATTCTTAAAAAAATAACCTCCTTTCAAAATAACTGAATACCAAAAAGACAGGAGTCGAGCTAAACCTAGAAGCCACACAGAAACTCTTCAGAACTGAAAAACAGTCCGAGTTAGGGCACAGGATTAGTCGAGGAGATGGTGTGGCATGCCCCAAATTGCCATAGTTCTCCGTCACGTGACCCTAGGTCTACGTTACAGCAGGATGGCATTTGATGCTCAGCTTTCTCTTCTACTTTCCCAACAACATCCTTAACCTATCTGAACCAAACATTCTATTTTCTGAATTGTGGAAAGGTAACTGGATGCCTGGTACTCAAGAATACAGAGATGACTTTCCCAATTGCCTTCCTGCTTGGGAATCACGTGGTTTCTAGACGGGCGACGTGGTAGTAGAAAACAGAAGTAAAGCTTGTGAAATGCTTGATGGGAAGCTCAAGAACCTCATCAGTAACAGTATAGACACAACGAGAGAACGGAGTACTTACCCGACCACGTTAAACAAATCCACATTACACAGAGGGCATCCTCTGTCATTTAGATTATCTGGGGTTTACTGACAATTTATGTGCCTAGATTCCCATCAAAAAAGAAAAACTAAATTCCGTTTCTCTGCTACTTTTCTTCAGGGCGTAATGATAAAGGAAGCCCAGCGGACAGCAAGGTTAGGTGCTGTCAGGCAAACTGAACAATGACCGACAACAACAAAAGGCAAAAGGAGAAACCACCACAGACATTAATAGGCCCAAAAACATCGTGGTAGAATATTTCCTCCTTGAAACGGAAGAATCCTGCCATACTTTGGATTTTAGGCTCAAATCCAAAAGAGGAAATGGAAAATGGCATTTATTTTGCCTATCAGAAACTGGAGAATGTGTACTTTCTTATTCAGAAAGGTAGATTCAATGTCTGATTTTAGCCACACTTTTCCACTGGACACACCCCCGCCCCCAATCAACACATTCCTGTCAGGAGGCACTTCCTGAAAAAGAATTATCACGTGAACACGGGCTGAGTGACGTTCTGTGATGGAGAGGCAGTGTGGAGGATGTGTTCGGTGTCATAAATAAAGCCACATTAGTCTAGGAGGACCCCTTTCTTTTAAAAATATGCTCAAGATTCTCCTTTAGCATCTTTAAAAGACTGTTTCATTCTCTCTCACTACCTGACAGCCAGAATTCTAATATTCTTC
The DNA here is from genome assembly GCA_004024625.1 of Mellivora capensis. Classification (NCBI taxonomy): domain Eukaryota; kingdom Metazoa; phylum Chordata; class Mammalia; order Carnivora; family Mustelidae; genus Mellivora; species Mellivora capensis. The sequence continues at coordinate 60,267 of PISX010000948.1, forward strand.
TCTGATTCTGGTACAGAAGAAAGTCTTCTGTAACATCAAACACAACTTCATGAAGACTAAATCTGCAAACTTTTCTCTTTTCTATTTGCAGTGTAAGATAATGTGTTGGGATGGTAGGAATCAAGTGTCGGGTGGCAGATACAAGGCAAATGTAAAAAGGGCAGTCACTGCCTCGGAACCCCCTTCTTTGGACACTGGTGGGTGCAGGAAGGCGGGATGAGGCTGGCTGCTGGACTCAGGACCGGGCTGGGTGCGGCGGTGGAGGCAGTGGGGGACAGCATTACCTTGTGTGGGAAGCGGCATCATTTATGCTGAAAGTGCTGTTCTCCCTGGTCAGCGGGTTTGAGCCGGCCTGGCTCTTGCTGTGGATATCCAGGCTCAGGGAGGACTCCGCCTTCCGCTCCATGCCGAGGCTCTCTGTCTCTAAAGTCCGATCTGCCAGGGAGATCACTTCGCTGGAACTGTGCCACAGGGGGGCCACTTTCTCTTTGCCTGGCCCCGAGCGAGGGGACGATGTGGCGGCCCCCAGGGAGGCCGTGCTGCCGTGGCTGGGGCCGTAGGAGGTGGTGTCGATGCCACTGTCCGCAGAAGTGCCCTGCAGATAGTTGTAGCTGTTGAGTTCGGATTCGGTGCGGTCCCCGTCATACCACTTCTCGTCACTGTGGGCGCTCGATGCGTTGCTGGAGAGGGTATTGCTGCTGGAGTGGCTTGAGTAGTGGCTATCGGACTGCAAGGGAAGCGAGACTGACTTAAGCGCTAGAACGCGAGGGAGAAGCACCTCCTGGCCCGTGCCTGGTTATGGGGTTCTCAAGGCACAAAATTTCCAATGACAACAGGCCAAAGAAAGAAACGAGGTGCCTGGACAAACCCATTTGCAGCATTTGTGGCAAAGAACGCTAGAGACAGGTTTTTTTAAGAATCCATTTTTCATTCACTTGGGCTAAAATATCAATAGTATTGAGATCACCTTAATCAGAAAGTGCGCTGGATTCCAAAAGTCCTACCACTCGGAGTGGAAACAAGGCAGAATAGAAGACTTACTCCTAAAGAGATCTCCCTTTCCTTCCCCAACTGGCAGCTCTTTAGAACACCACTCTCTTGCTAAGAAGTGCTTAGAGGGAAAATTTATGCAGAGATGCCAAGACAATTCAATGGGGGGAAATCATGTTGCGAGGACAACCGGATATCTGCATGCAAAAGAAAGGAATGAAGCTGGATCCTTACCACACAGAAAAATAAACTCCAAAAGATCAAAGGCCTAAATGGAGGAGCTAAAACCATCAGACTCTTAGAAGGAAACGTACATATACATCTTCATGACCTATTTATGCAATGGTTTCTTGAATATGACACCAAAAGCACAAAAGATAAAAAGAAACAATAAACTGGATTTCATCAAAACTAAAAACTTTTGCGCTTCAAGAAATCCAATTAAAAAATGGGCAAAGGATTTGAATAGACATTTCTCCAAAGATAGTATCACATAGCCAACAAACATAAAAAGATGCTCACAATCTCCAGTCTCTAGAGAGGTGTAAAACCCCACAGTGAAACAACACTTCACACACTAGGATGGTTCTAACCAAAAAGGCAGAGAGGAATGATGGTTGGCACTGTTGGTGGGAATATAAAATGGGACAGCTGCTGTGGGAAAACAATTACAATCCCATTCTCAGTATCTACCGAAGAGAGATGAAAACGTGTTCATGAAAAACCTAAATGAGTATTTACAACTGCATTATTCATCACAGCCAAAATGCAGAAACAACCCCGATGTCCGTCACCTGATTAAAAAATGTGGCATATCCATTCAATGGGATATTATTCAGTCATAGAAAGAAATGAAGTACAAATACATGCCGTAACACAGAGGAGCCTTAAGAGTGTTGTGCTGAGTGCAGGAAGCCACTCACAAAAGGCCACATATTGTCTGATTCCACTCAGAGGAAATGTCCAGAACAGGCACGCCCACAGAGACAGAAAGTGGATGAGTGGTGGTCAAGGGCCTGGAGGGAACGGGATCGTGGTGATGGGTGCACAACTCTGTGAATATACGAAAACCCGCAGAGTTGCATACTTCAGATGGGCGAATATTATGGTATGGGAATTATCTCAATCAAAATGTGTACAGAACCCTTTCCACAAGGTGGCTTGCTTGGTTGCCTAGAACATTCTACAGTTTACCTAAGAAATAAGACTTCAAAAGATATCTGAATAAAGTGTTATTTTAAATTAGGTAGGAGACAGCAAGTCCAGATACCTGGTAGAGATTGAGTGAAAAGGGGACAGAAGGAACTACACGCACGTGTGTGCATGTGTTGCCTGAGGAAGGGACATGTTCTTCACAGGCGAGGGGAAGGAGCAGGAGGAGGATGCAAAAATTTCACTTTAAATGAACGATTTCTTCTTAAACAAGAACCAATCAACCCGCTACTTCGCAGGTAACCACCACCTGTGTTACGAGGCCTTCTTTTACTCTTAATGTTTGCGGGGCAGAACTGCCTTAGCTCTGGATCTGTGCTGTGGGATTTGGGGGTCCCTCGCCATGTATGGCTACTGAGCACTTTGAATGTGGTTAGTCCAAAACGAGATGTGCTGAGGGTTATAAACTACGTGACAGATTTCTATAGGAACATAATAGGGACCACATTTGTAATTTTAAACTTTATAGTAGCCACATTTAAAAAAGTAAAAGAAACAGGTGAACTTAATTTTAAGAATATATTTAATCTAACCCAATCTATTAAAAATATTATTTCACTGTGTCACCCATCTAAAGGTGTTAATGAGGGAAGGGAAACTGACGGATGGGGTAATTTATCACTTACAAGTAGAACTATGACCACATCACATTTCTGCAGTAAGTCTCTCACCCCACAGCCTGGTGCAGGGTGCTTGGCCATGGGCATGCGCTCTGTTTCTGTAGCTGCATATTCACTTTACTAGAGCACAACAACTTCCATGAACAAAACCTCTGATCCTTCATTCTACCCGTAAGTGATCATGAATTATGTAGAATTATGGCAAAACAAAAATGTGTGTAGCTACACAAGACAAGAGAAGCAGGAAGGGCAGTTGTCAGAAGTTCTCTGTCCCTGGATGGATGCTTCAACCATATCCCATGCTTGCCATTGTGTAAGCTAATAAGACTTATGTTTAGCACTTTCTGTTCCCAATACTTTAGGACTTCTTGTGAATGCATCATGTGGCCTTCCATCCAGATCTGCGGGGGTGGCAGGTGGATACCACAGAGGAATTTGAGTTTATCTCAAAGCAACCATAGGGCCACTGGCAATAGAAATTTCAGGGCCAGAGCAGTAAGTGCCCACCTCCCACCAGGATGGCTTCTTTGACCACACGGAAGAAACAGCAAAGCACGCCTGTGCCATTTTCACATTGCACGGAAGGTATGTTGCTAGGAATCTTATCGTTCTCATTATTTTACAGTTAACTTACATGCCCTTGTTTGTTTGGAGACAAATGGACCACCGGATCCTGTCGCATTAATCTCCCACTGGGGCTCTCTCGGAAAGCAGGCAGTACCTTTGATACTGCGGGGAGATGGCACGTCGGCTCTGGAATACAGCACAGGACATTATGGGGCAGGCGCTCACAGGCACGAGCACATGTTGACAAATGAAGAGGCTTTTGCCATTGCATCTCTCAGGTCACTGACCAGCAAACTCTGAATTTCAGCGGTAAGCTTGTTGAGAGTTTACACAATAGACAGCATGTCAGAAACTAAGTGGCTGATGGGTGAAGCTTGCAGCTGGTGACAGTGTGTCACGTCACACACAGTAGCAGAGCCAAGTACCACCAAACCAAAGGCCATGGACAACGCGGCAAAGTTAGGAATCAACTTTTGGTTTTGGGGGAAAGTAGAAACTATATGGATTCAATTTATGGAATTCGTTCATTGCCAAGTGTGGCTAACCTAGCTCGGTCTACATTACCTAGACAGGCACGGATGCAATCACGTGTTACTTACCAGGACACTTTGGAAATATTTTACCTGTATATTCATGCTGCTCGAGGACAAAAGAATTGAAATCCTGAGGTCCTCTATAACTGTAAGCTAAGCACAACAGAAAAGACACACAGCAACTAGTTTACTTAAGACAATTGCTTCCTTTTGGACTCCAAGCCGGCGTTCAAGGTGGGGTTCCAAAGGTAAAAGGTGGGTGATTTAGCTTCTTTAACACACTGATAGCTAAGAGCAACAGTTCTGGACTTCTGCAACACCATTCATGAATGTAAAGGACAGGGCAACATCCTCTTTTACTCTGACTCTCGACCACCTCCGAAAGCAGAGGCAGAAAAACGAAACCCGCCGAGATGGGTGAGCCAATTACGCTCAAGCCCTCACTTCCACCAGGGCACCAGTGTGTCACATGTGAGGTACAGAGACAGGTGGGTCTGGCTAACAGATAAAAGTCCCCTCAGCATTTTCACTCAGTGACCTGAGAGTCATTAGAGAATTGCTCTTACAAATTGAGTGTATCAAGGTCGGCCCTTGATACACACAAGGTACAGTGTTCTGAGTCATGAGAGCAGGGCAATTATTTTTCTTGGTTTCTCTCTAGCATGGCTTAGACCAACCAAGCCCTAGATTCCGTCTGATGTTCCAGTTAGAGAAAGCAAGGTTATTCCTCTGGGAAGGTAGAATTTAAAAAATTAGAAAAAAAATTATTTTAACATTTTATTTGAAGCCATCGATTTTGGATGGAAAGGCCACCAGTTGGTGAAAAGGCTTCTCTGGCAGGTTCTGGGGTATCTTACTTAAAAAAAAAAAAAAGCAAGCAAGCAAGCAAGCAAAAAGGCATATCTTACTAAAAGGATGAACAATTATATTAAAAAGACTCATTGATATTAATTTCAGAGTCTCATCTATGAAGGGTGGGATGCCACCAAATGAGAGTAGATGCAAAGCAAAAAAGACTGGAGGGAGGTTTATGTGAAAGAATGAATATGGGTCTAGGACAAACCTTGTAATTACCCTTTCCAGTCCCAAGATACCTTTGTGACTTCACATGAGTGGGAAGTAGGGCTCTGAACACTGCACAAAGACCTTGCTCGCAGCTCTGCTTGAAGCCCCAACTAGGAGCCAAAAAAAGCTGCTAAAGTCATGTTGAAGAAGGGATCCTTTTCACATGTGGCGTTACCATCTCAACAGTATCAAAACATATGGGATTAAAAACATTCCGTCAAGAGCAGAACAGCAGATCGGAAAATGCTCAGGTTTTCTGCGTTGGGGGTAGGTGCCGTGAGAGTGGGTATTGACAGATGGCTCCGGTAACAAGGCATGTCTCACTGAAAGCTACTGGAACAAAGCAGATCTTCCGAACCTGAGAATTACATTTCTCTCCCTCACTTCCTGGCTTAGCTAAACATGTCTCCACTCCTTTCTACGTTTGTGCTTATTGGTACATTTACAGGTGAATAGTCATTAGAACAGAGCAAAACAATGTATTTGCAAAAAAGAAAAAAAAAAAGATGGGTCTTTGCCTTAAAAGTTACCTTTTTCGGCCCTGAAGTTTCCTTCTTTTTACCCCACACTGGCGGTAATGCTACCAGAGCTAGGATAAAGAGGGGAAAAAAATAAAAAACCCACCCCATGGTCCAGATTCAAGTCCCAGATGGATGAACAGTGTTGACACTAAATCCCCGAGGCTACTGTTTTGAGACTTGGTCTTGCTTCATGGCAAAACTTTATGGTATCAACGAGGGATACGGCGTCAGTGTGGAACAGCTCCACGCAGCGAGAGAAAGGGCTGTGCCAGAAGTCCCGGTGAAAGCTCAGCAGTGCGAACCCTCCCTATCCAGCTGTTCTTCACTGCTAGGACCTGGCCTCAGCTGACAGCGTGAGAGTCCAGCCGGCGAGGAACAGACCGGGCGGGAGGAGCGAGATGTTAAGCATGCCACAGATGGGACCCAATGGCAACTGCATCTCCTCCCCACTTTGTACTTCTGTTTTGCTCTTTTAAACTTGACATTAAGAATACCAACAAATCTCCAGGGCACTGAGAGTAGGCAGCCACCACCCAACAAACAAGGGCTGAGGGAGATACCCAGGACACAAGGGGCTTGGCAGTGTGGCATTTAATCTCGGTGACGAAACTAATTCCTATGGCCTTTCTATGTCTAAATGGGGCTTGGGGGGGGGGTCACTTAGAATTCTTTGACTTTTCTCTCAGGTCTTATTTGCTGCCCTTACTCATACATAATTGAACTAAGACTTAATCCTCCTTCACATGTATTAACCAAGAGGCTGTATTCTATCGCAGAATGCTGTCGTGAGGTCAAGAGGTGGCCAACGTCACGTTGGGATAAAAGCAACTTGCTGCTTGTAGGAATTAGTTACTTACCCATTTGGTCAGCAATGCTGTCCTCGCTTCTTTGCCAGCTGGGTGTGGATTTCCCGCTGCCGCCAATGTCCGACTGGGTGTTCTGCCTGTCGATGGAGGCGGGCGACCTGCGGCTGACTCCAAACCTGTGGCGATTGCCCCCAAACAAAGGCAAAGACGACATCAGGGACCTCCAGCCAGAAGGGGAAGATGGGCCTCAGGACAATGAGCAACACTCTAATGAAGGCCCTCGCCCACCCATGCTTGCGCTCGTGTGCTCGGGTGCCGACGCTGTGTGAATCATGGCCAACACACATCTGTTCAAGAACAGGGTGTATGCTCAGTACATACTCTGTAGACAAGGGCTAGGGACGTTAGCCTTGAGCTAACCCAATAAATATAGAATAAGAAAACCCAGTGTTCCAGCCCACGTGTAGCCAAGCTCAGATTCTCGTCCACGGGCAAAGGAAAGATTTCACCATCTTCATGTTCCATGTCTGTCTTCCGACTGGAACACATCAGGAGTTTCTCTTAACTCAGTAATCTGCTACGTCACTAACTCACTCATTCTCGGGGCCGATACTTTCTGAACGTGAGCTCCAAGGTCTGAAAGACAAAGATTGCTAACATTTACGTTACAGAGCGACCACTTCCAAGATGTCTAAATTTTAAATTGCCTTTGGGAATGGCAATTTGGAAGTAGGAAACTGGCATACATAAAGGCAAGTGTCTATTTCTGGAAAGAACTGTTAGCTATTTAATGAGCCAGTTTTATTTTACCCTGGGTAGAATAACAATATATGCCTAATTAAAGCATATGCCTCAATTAGCAATATCGGCAGGTAAATATTGAGTGAGCCCAGGAGAAAGGGCCAGAGTGAAAAATTCAAAGACTCATGTGGACACTTACACGTTTGTGTGTGGTTACTAACGAGCTTATGAGTCATCGATGTGATAAAAGATCAACAGAGCCCGACTGATTGAGGCTTACGACAGGTGTCCTATTTGCTAGGGACTGAGAGATGCATGGGGAGGCCCAGCAAGTGGTGCACTAAAAAGAGCGGGAGATGAGGAGGCAGAAGGCCTGGAGTCAAGTTCCAGTGCGCCCCCCCCCCCACCCCCGCCCCAGCCCAAAGTCACTTGAATTTTATCTCCATGCCTTTATTTGTAAAATGGCAATTCTATCTTACGGATGGGGAGAAAAATCTATACAAAAGCATTTGCAAAGGAGGGAAGGCTGTTAACGTTAACCTTGTACTCTAACATTTCCCTAAATTACTTCTGCACAGTGACAATTGCTTACAAATTCAATCACGAGCCTCCCTAAACAAAGTTACCTCCCTTATGTTAAACAAGAAACCTGACTTATGAAAATTTCAGTGAAAGGTGCTGTTTAAAAAACAAAACAGTGGTTCCTGCAGACTGTGTGTGGATTTCAGTTCTGCCTTTCCTGTAAGTTGATCCAAACATCTGGAAGTAAACGACTAAAACTCTTTGCATCTTTGTATGTATTTATTAATTGATGCAATGATGCTGATTTTCATTAACAATGACAACAAAAACGGGTGGTGGAGTGAGTCACTAATTATGAACTTTGCCATCTCCTCCCTAGGTAGGGTCCTTGTTTAGCTCAAGAACAGTGAATATCCTCCAACTGGCCCTATGATTTTATTTCGAATTCGCAATAAATGAAGACTTTCCCAAAAAGGCACAGATATAAAAGTTAGACATGGGTTCAATCTTGCTTTTCCTTTTTTGGTAGCAATGGAAACCAAAGACAACTTTTAAAACCTCTGGATTTAAAGCTGAGTGCTTTTCTGGCTGTCTGGTTTTAAATGAACGATAAAGCAAGGCTGTCCTTCAGTCCTGCCTTGAGAAGCATGTACCATCTGGCTGACACGAGGCATGTTCAGGGGCCAGGAACTCTCTACCTCACCAGCCAGTCCACGGCTGAGGAGCAGGCTCATGGCCTTTCCTCATCACAGGCTGGAAACTGCTCTACAACTTTCCTTTCTTGATCTCAGTGGTCCTCAGGGATAAGCTTCCACCCTCAAGGCAGAGTGCTAGGAGGAAGCTACAGTGGCCTGCCTCTGTCTGTCTCGCCTTTGGGCTGTGGGCGCTCCATTATGCTTCTGGACACGATCTCCAAGCTCCTCATTCACTCAGCCCATCCCTGCCTCTGGCCATCGACTCAACAGCCCTCAAGCATGTAGCCCGAAGACAAATCTCCAAGGAGAGTAGAACAAACCCTATGTCTTTTTCACAGTGTTGCTCTCTACTTGTCTCTTGTTGCCGTCCTAAACTTGTGCAGGTGCCTTTCCCCCGACCCGCGCGGAACGGGCATTATCAGTCATCCTGTTAAATTTCACCTCTCAACCCATCTGGACAGTCTCAGAATTCTGCACTGGGGGCACAAAGGCAGATACCGGGCCCCTCAAAGCAGAGGGAGGACTAGGAATGAGCAGATTACACTTGTGGATGACAACCGTGTCCGGCTCTGATCCACTGGTATTACCCCACACGCTTCCGAGCTTCTTACAGCTGAGTAGGACTGAGTCTGCCATGGGCCACGTACAGTCCTGCCCCACCATCAACGGTGTATGCCTACATGTACGGGGCTATGCTGTGGAGGAGAGGAGATCATCTTTCTCTTGATAAGGGTAACCTTAGAATCCGGCCTGGCCCATGGGCCATGCATGTGAGGCAGACAGTGCACGGTCTCCTATACCACTGGTACAGGCAAAAATGCCCGGGCTCCAGAGAACACTGTATCATTACCTTCCTATCAGAGAGCAGCCCAGGTGAAAAAAGATGCTACACAGTATGGTCAGCAATCACCGGGTAACCTCACAAATAATGGAAAAACCCTCAGTATCACCTGCGGTAGGGCTGGTGTTACAGATCAGGCTGGATAATTAAAAACATCGCAGGATGGGCACAGGGACTGTGTTGCTAACATTCACCAAGACACTCAGATTTCGGCTTACATTTCTGGTACACGTTTCCAGTGTATCAGGGTCACAAGGAAACAGTGCTCTTGGGGCTGTTAGCTCGTTTATGTCTTACTGCTGTACCAACACTGAAGATGCAGTGAATTCTTATTTTTGAAGTCAAACCAGGCCATTTAAAATCTACTAATTAAAACAACAAATAATTAGTTGGGCCCGTGGTGTGGTATGATAGTAATACTTAAATCATACAACCTTTTACCTCATGAATAAGAGCTAACTTTTTTTCCCCATTGTCACTGCAGTAATTAAAAGAAGACATGTGCATTTTAGATATGGTACGAGGGGAATCCTTGGGGGACACTGAGATGGCAGAGGGAGTGGTGGTTTATTACCTACTTCCTGTTAACATAAATATTTAGCAACAACAACAACAACAACAATCACACTAAATGGTTGTAAAAACCAACGAAATGCTATAACAAAATACCCATTATGAAGGTACTCTTAGTAAGTATGACTATTTTGTAACATGGGAAAATCTCAAGAAAATAACCAAATCATTGTGCATTTGTTAAAAATATATATAGGGAAAACTCAGAATAGAAACATGTTTTTATAAATGCCTCACATTTGATTTTCAAATAGTTCCAAGTTCTCTACCACCTTTCCCAGAGAGATGGCCCAGCAGGATATCTTCGATGGTTCCTTTACTCTTCCTCTGGGCAAAGGGGGCATGTGTGTGCCATGTAACATTTTGCAGCTAATTATGTCCCAGCTTCAGACATTCCGGTGGTCGTGGTGGTGTTTTTCTCTTTAGTAGCTTCTAAAATCATGTTATGTTCAGCCTTTTATTTTTAAGTCTTGTCAGAAGCAAACAGTTAACTTTTGGGTGTTTGGTGTTTTCCAAAAGAGAAAGAAAGAAAAACAAAGAAAGGAAGGAAGGAAGGAAGGCAGACAGACAGACAGACGGCAAAACGCTCAAGCTGAAGTCACAGAAGACTTTGAAAGTGTGAGAAAAGTAGTTTTAAGCTTTGGCTAGGATGATCATTTCCCCTGCTTCAATGGCAACACCATCACCAACTCTAGCCAGTACTATGGAGTTTGCTTCGGAGAAAGAAACAAAACCTGTACTATGAAACTACTGTATTATGAAACTAGACAATGCATACAATTGGAGACATGAATGTAACCTGATTTCTCTGCCATGGAGCCCTTGGAGGCTAGAGAATGATGAACTTCCTGAGAAGTGGTTTGAACCAGACATTAAAACATTTATAGAATTCTATCTGGGGTATTAACCACATTTTCCCTCTTGCTCCTTTGTAGATCGATCAAGGCTTGTCTGAATTACAGAAGAAAGACAGTGAGGACAACCAGGGCCACACCTACCCTTCGGGCATGGACTTCTGCCTGTAAGTGCCTCCACCAGAGCCAGTCTCGCTGGATGAAGACAGGTTGCTAGGGGAGTTACGGCACGGCTGGGACCTTGCCAGAGCCATGGAGGAGACCGTCACGTAGATGTCTGAACCGGGAGACAGCCTGTGAGCGCAAACCAAAAATATGAAGTCAATCCAAGGGAAAGCCCCAAGGCAGTGTATGATGAATAATATCATATAAACACGACAAAGAAAGCCACTTCGTGGAGGTAGTGAAAACGAAGCCAGCTGGAAGCCTACAAAAGAAACTTCTCCATAAAATGACTCCCTCAGGGAATAGCTGGAGAATGGCCTTGAAGGGGATGGGGTTGGGAGATGTCAAAAAATAACAGGGGGAGAAACATGTATGCTTCCCAAAGCTGCCAAAATTCAATGGGTTGAATTCCTAGTATGGCAGTGCAAAGGATAACGGAACCCCAGTGACATTAACACAGCAATTAATTCCAATTTCTCACACTGGTTCTCCCAGAGTGTGACCACAGTGAGACTAGTGCACTCTTTGTGTCTTTGTTTTCCAATTTTATTAATCAAAGTGTGGAATGAATATTCAGATTATACTATTTAGTATTTATAAATGGGGTTGATTGTAGAGAATCACCATCTAAAAACCCCCATAAAAAAATGCCTGGAGTGTCAGTTACTGAATTTAATTGGCACTAGTGAATTTACGTAAGAGTGTGGTAGAGGTGTGCCCGATTCCTCACTCTGCTGACGGGCGCTGGGGACAGACACTGGAGCTCTGTCATCGGGACAGATTGTGTCCTTTACCTCCTCTACTCTAGTGGATGACAGGGTAACCCCAGGGACATCAGTAGTGACACTGGCCATGTGAATGGACGTGAAGTCCATCTCACTACAGAGATTTTAGTTTGGAGGCGAAAGCTGGCTGCGATCCTGACTCTGTAGCAGGCAAGCCATTCCCACGGGACAGCTGAGGCAGCAGATCAAAGTCACTGGTTCAGTAAGCTAGGACCCCTGACTGTGAATCCACGGCTCTTTGCTAAGCCACTGCTGTCCCACAGAGAAGGACGACTCTTCTCCGCTTCCGGGGATAGCTTGCAGCAGGTCTGTACAGACGTTTTCGCAGGAAAAGATATCTTTTACTCAAACCAAAGTTCAGCAGCCTGGGACAGACCCTGATTCGCTGAACTAGAGCATTTTCTAACAGTGCAGCTATGTGCCTTCTGAAGCGGGACAGGATGCAGTTCAGGTGCCGGAAGGTGACACAAGGGATAACAGAATCACGAGAGGTTTTTCTAACAGAACAAGAATAGGGATGGATGCTGAGAGAATGACTCCCAAATCCATCTGTGCCAAAGACTTGAGAATCCAGATCTCTCTGCTCCGCAACAAGCCCAGCCTCTCCCGCTGTCTCCTGGAAGTCCCTACCGAACACCCTGACCCGCAGCTCGAATTAAACCTCATCCAACCTAACAGGTTTTGCCATTCCCCTAAACCTGTCCCTCCTGCATTTGTTATCTGGAGCTAAACACCTTGAAACTGTCCTCTTCCCCTCCCCCTTTCTTCATCTTCCACATCAATTGGTCTAAGTTCAACTTTTAATGAGTACCCTGCCGTCAGGCAGCCTGGGGGCTGGTCCTGACAGCGCTGTGAAGACTAAGACGGTGACTGGTCTTCAGCCTGCTGACTGTCCTCCCAGCTCCGTCCCTCTGGCCTGGAGCAGCACAGCTCTGTTCTAACTGGTTGTCTGATTTCTAGGCTCTGCCCACCCCACTCCTCCCATCTCCACCAGGCCGAGCTATGGGACTAGCACTATGCTCTGCACACCTTCCCGTTGCCTACAGAGTAGAGGACTGAATCCCCAGCCCCTTCTTCCAGGCCTTGGACCATCCTGTCTAAGCCCTTCCTTCTCTCTGTGCTCTTTGCCACCTCCATGCACACTACATCCTGGACACGTTCGGCACGGCCCTGTTCTCAGACCGCTACCACGTGCATACTTTTACTCATCTTGTCCTCTCTGCCTCTCGTCCCCCTTTCTGACATAAAATCCTTTTTCTTCGAGACCTAATTCCAACATCAGGTCCACGAATGCCTAATCAGAACTTCCTGGGGGGCCCCCACAGTCTGCTTTCTGTGCTGCTGTCACATATCCATCAGCATATGCTTAGTCTTATGTGTGTCTATCTTCCCAACCAGACTCACTCCTTAAGGGGCAGCCCTGAGCTTTACTTCCCTTTACATTTCTGGTTGCTTCAAACACGTTTGCTGAATGAAGGAGAGCCCCTATCGGCAGTGCAGAAAATGAAGAACAGAAGGTGGGTTCAGGATCAGGGCCCCTAGTGACATCAGAAGCCCCAGCCACGGGGTTCACAGCCATGGTGGGTCTACATCAGTTGGAAAACAGTCGGCCACTAATAATAAAGTGCCAAAACTGGCGACTGTTACTACTAATTACTAAAAAGCAATTAGAACAGCTTCAAAGTTAACGTTCCTCCTTAAATGTGAGAAAAAGGGATGGTGGAATTACCCCCAGACACTCTTGAGCATATCCTCACTCTGACATGCAGGGGCAAGAGAACTTCCTGATGATGGCTCCTCTACGCATTGCCCAGTGCAGCGAATCAGGACACCAAGGATGCTTGGCCCTTGGGGGAATGGGATGAGAAGCTGGGAAAAGAGGCAGAGTTCCTAAGCTCCCCTGGTTATTATCACCAATCTTGTTCTTGCTACACAGAGTCACAGAAATACTAGCTCTACGGCTGGTGCTCTCAGGAGGATACCGGCTCGGGAGAGGGTATGTGTGGGGCAGCTTCAGTGGGGTCAGGGACTAGCAGGGCCCTGGAACACTGGCTCATGCCTACTTTGGGTAACAGGTTTTGATAAAGAGAGATCAAGAGACTTAGCTGGGTACCATAAAACTGACCTCCCTTTATTCTTTTCCATTAAAACATATCCCAGATTTCTATTTACTCTGAAATAATTGGAAGGGGGCTGGAGTGAAGGAGGAATAGGATAAGTAAGTTTCAAAGAGGACTGGGTAGGGTTTAAGGAGCAGTGTGGATCCCAAGGGCACAAGGTACCATACTGCTTTCTGCCTTAAGAATTTCGCTTTTATAGGCTGTACCACAGACAGACTTCAGATGGAGCTGCGTTTGTGGGTGCTTTGCGTTTCTGCTGCACAGAGGAGGAGAGTATTACAGAAAGATGAAAACGTAGGAGACACAGTGTGAGCATGTTCACCTGGTCAGGGCTGCTGCAACATCTGGGGGGCCTGTGACCCTCCAACTCTCTTCAGGCTGAACTAGTCATGCCAGTGAATTAAACGTACAGTAAATATTCAAATGTTTGTGTTTCCAAAAGGCAGTGACACTGACTCCATAGGAAAAGTCAGATGTAACTTTTACATTTATATTTAGAGCTTGCTTTGCTTATTCTGCTCTATAAAACGAACATTAATTTAACATATCTCATGCTAGTTCTCAAACTCAGCTCTTTTATTTGGCAAATGTATCAGAAAATTCTACTTGGTTACTGGAGTTATCCCAAAGTGAAAAAATAGCATTTCCAGAAGGCCAGCATTCACTCCCATCCCTCTTCTGCATTTATATAACTCAATAGTGGCTTTGTTTTCTGTCTGTTCACACACATAGAACACACAAACAGAAACCGATGGAATGCCATCCAAATGTTTTTACGACGCTAGATGCGTATGCATGGTGGGCAAAGGAATTTTCGGAATTAGCTCTTATTCTGATGACTTACTATTCTTTTCTAACAGTCCGAAATGGATACCATCACAATTACCGTTTGAGAACAGACCTCGTTCAGTGACTAGGGGGTGCTGCCTGCTGGGCAGTCCACTTCTGCCAGAGAGTTCCTGGGGCTGGTCTGTGACTCAAGCTGGCCACATGCTGTCCAACCACTTGGAAAACGAGGACCCCCAAACTGGCTCACACAGGAAGCCAGCACGCTGACCTCTTGGTTCTCTCCACCCCCACCATCCCCTGTATTTGAAAGCGCCACTGAAAAGTCAGTGCAAGATTAGGGCTTCTCTTCTCTCTTGAGAGAAACTGAGATCTTTCTACTTTCTCTTAGTCTCAACAAGCCTCTGACATCTGGACATTAATGCCAAATAGGTTTAGAGGACTTACACTAACACATCTTTCAGCTGCTTTGAGACTTTTCAATTCTGTGGAATGTAAGAATTTTCAGGAATGTTCCCGGTCACTGTGAGGAAATGTCTAAACCTTTTAGTGTAAATTTTGGTAGATTCTTTTCCCTACATTGTTTTTTAAATTTAGCCAAGAAATAACTGTTTTTAAAGCAACTGAAATTAAATGTTCTCTGGAGGTCCCTATGACTTCCCTCTGCAGAAACAAAACACCAGGGCTTTCTGATCCCATGAAAAATGCAGCAACCGAAAAAGTCATGATCGTCAGCCGGATAGACAATACCTCCAGAGTCCACAAGATTCCGCTTAAGACCAACTTTTCATTTATATGCAATGCATTTCACTGCAATGAAAACAGAATTGAATGGAATGGACATTAAGGAAGAGATGGTCCAAGATCAGAATCAGGCCCTCATTTTCCAGAAGCATTCTTATACCAGGGCAAACGGGAGAAGAGACTTACCCACAAAACTCAGATTTCTAGGAAGGTAAAACTCTTGCACTCCATCATCATGCCCTTCCCATAAATCAACTCACAGGACTATACACACAGTGTTAACATAAATAGAGTCTCATTAAATTGATCTCTTCAGATCATGACTGATTATATTTTATCAACTTGTGGATAAAGAATTCTCAGTATCCGAGTGGCTAAGGATAAGACATTTTCCTGAGTAGTTACATATAGATTTAACTATGCCTCTCTGTCCTGCTTTGTACTCCAAAGTGACAGCACTGCCTGGATGTGTCCACGGAGACGAGGCCCTCCGTACCCCAAGTGCAAGCCGTGGAATGATGGTAAAAACAAGAGAGAGGGTTTCAAATAGCACCAATGATTGACAAATTAGATACTTGAGTCCATAATTAAGAACAGCACTTTACCACAACTTAGCAATTAAAATGCTATTCACCCACGGAACAGGACCAAGTTAAAATCTGTCTTCAGAAACGTAGATCAACCAGGATTCTTCCAGAATTATGTAAAAAAAAAAAAAATTCTCACAAATGATTCAACGTAATGTAATTTGGGTGCTATCTCCAGACCAAAGTTTGAACAAGCTATTCTAATTCAAGCCACTTGTCCCTCTGTCTTTTCATCTCTTCCTACTGTGTTCTTTGTGAACCAGAGCTACCCCTGGCTTTCTGAACAAGCAGTTCATATCAGCTGTTCAGACTGGATCATGAAAATCCTGTTCTGATGAGCCTCCTGTGACAAGGTCACTCTATAACAAGGGATAACTCCTTTACACAGGAAAATACAGCAATTCATCACACTGAGATAAATGAATCATCACGTCACAGCTGCTGGCACGCTGTTAGAAGTTCCCATCGTGGGGGCCTCTTGACAAGAGTCAATTTTCTATCTGAGGGTGACTCGAAAGAACAGAAAATAAAAATGGATTGCTTGCAGGACCAGCTACATAATTCATGGGACTCAGTTGCAAAACGAAAACAAAGAGTCCCCTTTGTTGAAACAGACCTGCAAACTGTCAAGACAGGGGCAGCAGAGCACAGAACCCAGCACAGAGCCTCGCGAGCGTGGGGTCCTGCGCACCCGCAGAGGCTGCTCCGCGAAGCCGGCCCAGACTGCAGTGCATGCGATGGGGCCCCCCCAACACACAAACACGCATGCACTCATCTGACAAGCTCATACTGTCTTGAGCTCTGGTCTATGTACGGTGCTAGATTTCGTTCCTATAGGATGGCGCTGGAGGCTATGGAGGCCGATGGCTTTGATGCTAACCCCAGCTCCACCACCAGCCTGCTACCACTCTGCGCTAATTATCTCATCTCTCAATCCCTGGGCATCCATGTTTGAAAAAAGAGGGTAACGGCAACCAAGGTCCTGGGCTGTTGGGTGAACTGAGAAAACTCACAGAAGGGACTGTGAATAGAGCCTGGCACAGAAGACGAACTCAATACTACCTACTTAGTTTTTAAATAAAACACAAATAAAATGTAAATGGCATGAGGGCGGAACACATAGGGTGTAAGGGGGCTCAGGCAGGTTAGAAGTCAACTCCTACTGCGAAAACTAGGAGAAAGGAAGCTTTATGAAAAAGTGTATCCGGAATAGGTCTTGTAGAAAGCCAAGGATTTTCAGAGGTCAGGAGTTGGGACACAGGGGAGTGCGGGTGTGTGTGGCCGCCATGAGTTAGGTGAGAGCACTATCTTTGGCGGAAGATGGGCAGGGGTTGTGACTGGGAGGGTGAGTGGGTCTTGCAGGGTGAGCCCCCTGTGGTGAGCCAAGGAAGCACAACCCTTCTCTGTCAGGTAACAGGGATGCACACATGCTTCTGTGGCAAAGTAGTGGTATGGCCCGAGCTGATCTTAAACAGTCAAATCTGAGGGAGATACAGACAGGTGAGGATCCATTAGCCCACCACAAACACTAGCTTCTTCGATTAGTCCTACTCTCCACCAATACCCACAATCCTTCATGAAAAGAAGTCACAACCAAATCCTTCTGGGAGAAGCTAAGTGATTTTTTTGTTTGGATTTGACATGCTAGAATTTTAAAGACTAGAAAAACTAGACAAGGTAAGCTCCTTCCCTGTCCCAGTTTACAAACAAGAATAAGGCAAGCAGAAGCTGAACGATGGCACGCCACGCTGGCTTCCGCTCAGAGTGGCTGCCCACTGGCAACCCCCTCCAGGGGTCTCCGAGACCCCCAGTCCTCTCCTCACAGCTGCCCTAAGCTGGGAGAGAAAAACACCACCACACAACCCACTTTCCTTTCCCACTGGATCCTACTAGTACCCAAGTCTGAACCACTGGCTGCTGGCCACGGTTCCAGGCCGCACTCCATCTTCATCTCTACACCCCTACTTTTATTTTGACGTATTTCATACACTATGATTATCTGTCCTTTTAAAAAGTATAATGGGAAGCTGAGAGAGGCAGACAAAAAGTGACAGATTGGGACACTCCAGGCTGTTTCACTAGGCTGGGCTCAGAGTCTCTCCCGAGTGGGGACTGTAGGGACCAGTGAACTCCTGCACAGACCTGGAAGCAGGCCCTGGAACAGGTACAGGAGTGAGCCCCTCCCCTATCAGCCCCCTTACGTGTTTGCACTGCGCTCCTTAAAATGAGCCTGCAGCTCCAGAGCCAGTGGCCCAGGGCCGTCTTTACATGGCCCGAAGCAGGGTCTCAGGAGCCCTCCTGCAGTACGGCCACTGCCGAGCACCCAGAGCTCAGCCCAAATACACCCAACACGCAGAAACACACACTCTCGAGTGAGAGAGCCCCTCAGCTCTTAAGACCAGCCCTAAGGACCCTCTCCCCATCTAACGACACATAGCAATTGGTTCAGCAAATAAAAAGGAAATTAAATCCACTTTTCTCAGCAAGCACTTTAACGACAGGCAGATCCCAAACGGGCAGTGGAACCATACTGGGTGATTCTCACACGTGCAAGCTGACCTTAGCCTGTTCATTATCCAGGACCCGGAACAAAAAAGGCTTAGGGGGAAATTTCACCAGATGATTGTGGCAGTGGGTTTGGTGGCTAATTTGTCTTCATCATAACTAATTTCTACAAGTTTATATATATATATATATGTATATATATACACACACACACACACACACACACACACACACATATACATACATACTGTGTAATCAACAGATCTTAAAGAAAAATGTCAGTGGTTTCAAATATAAGGCAGCAGAATGTACTTTTTTCCCCTGTGACTTATTTAAATTCTTGAGAAATGTATTCATGTAGCTGATGTGCCTTCATCAGGCAAAGGCCTAACTTCTCCATGGGGAGGAGGGTGACAGCAGGACGTATGTTAGATGTGACTTCTAGAAAGGCCATCCCTATGTTGTGTGTGTGTGTGTGCATGCATGTAGGGGTTGAGGAAGCCTCAGGGCCATCGTGGGCCTCTGTAGAGCCTCCCATAGGGTATGGCCCATAGGACTCCCCAGGCAGTCCTATGGTAGCAGCCCCCCAGCGCTGGGTTGGAGGGTAAGACCCTGCTGCTGGGCACTCACAGGAGTACAATTCCTTTGTGACACACAGAGCAGCATGGTCACATGCCCCCTTACGGCTCTCCCCAGAACACAACTGCTTCATCAGATCCTCTTGAAGGTCATTCTAATTTGCATGGATGGGTTTGCTAGAATTTCCTATACTTCCTGCAAATGCACAGCTCATCAGGACTGCTTTCAGCACAGCAGGCCTCCTGAACTCTTCCTCTGTCTCACCGAAGTGACCCGTGACACTGTCACTGAAGACAATACAACGTGCCTGAAAACACACTGACCCACCACACGCCTAGCCTGGATTAGGCTGCAGATGGATTCATTGGCCCAGGCTGGCCGAGCCACCACAGCCCAAAAGTGCTCCAGTGGAACACGATCTGCTCTGCCCCCGCTCAACCCCCCCACCAACAAAGCTCTGTCTAGAAAAGCAACGAAAAAATGACAACAGTGACAAACAGCAACCACCATTTTCTGAGATTCCCTATGTGGCAGGCCTGTTCTAAAGTCCAGATGAGACCTCAGTCAATCTTCACATCAACTCTGGGGCGTGCGGCTGGTGCCCATTTGATGCTTGGTCCCCTGAAGTACAGAGGGGACAGGGAACCTCCCACTGTCATATCACTCCCAGCACTCACATGTGAACCAAGACCTCTGCACTCCTGGCACATGTGGGAGTTTTCCAGTGGCTCACGCTGCAACACTGGTGGAAGTGTTGGGGGAAGCCCGGCGGGGACATGTGTCTTGGCTGAGCGCATGACAGCTACTTCCAAGCACTTGGAGAGCCTGGGCTGGGGGCCACGCTGGAGCACTCTGGTCTCATTCCCTGGGGTCCGTCTGGAGTGCATAAAGGAAAGGGAACGGGGGTATGCGGAACTCCAGCACTGTGCCCGTTTCCTGAACACTTAAACAGGAAACATCACTGCCCTATAATCTGAACGTGGGAGCCTGCATCCCACCTAACCCTAATCCCAGTGTGGATGCCACAGGATGCCAGCTCCTGTGTAGAGTTGGGGGAAAAGGAGCATTAAGAGCCCAGTGAGGGGCGCCTGGGTGGCTCAGTAGGTTAAAGCCTCTGCCTTCGGCTCAGGTCATAATCTCAGGGTCCTGGGATGGAGCCCCGCATCGGGCTCTCTGCTCAGCAGGGAGCCTGCTTCCTCCTCTCTCTCTGCCTGCTTCTCTGCCTAACTCTCTGCCTACTTGTGATCTGTCAAATAAATAAATAAAATCTTGAAAAAAAAAAAGAGCCCATGAGTTTGCATCAAATATGGTCCTCTGCTTTTCCTCCTCTTGGCCATAAATACAATACTGTAATTCAGTTTCCACTAAACGGAAAGCTTCATAGGAAATTCAATCAAGAACAACTCACACTTCACTCCGAGTCAGTCTGAGACAGCTTTACTCGCAATATACTTTTAAAATAGGAGTATTTAAAACTAAGCCAACAAAAATCAAGGAATTCTACCTAAATCTAGCTTTAATTCTATAGCTTTGTCAGACTACCGAATGCGTCAGTTCTACTGATCTTTTAATTTTTATAAAAATGAACTGATTTGCCAAGTGCCCACTGAAGGATGAATGGATAAACAGAATGTGGTATCTACACGGAAAGGAAAATTATTCAGGTTCAGAAGGAAGTGTCATGGACTGAATGTGTGTCCCCTGCCCGCCAACCCCTACCAAATGCATGTGCTGAAGCCCTAACCCCCATTGTAATGATATTAGGAAGGGAGCCTTTGGGGGGGGGCGTGGTGACTGGTCATAGACAAGGTCATGAAAGCATAGCCCCCACAATGGTATCAGTACCCTTGTAAGGAGAAAAATAGAAACCGAAGCTTCCTTCTCTGCCATGTGAGGGTATGGTGGGAAGGCTGCTGTCCACAGTCAGGAAGAGGGTCCTCATCAAGAACCACAGCTGCGGGCACCTGACCTTGGCATTCCCAGCCCCCAGAGCCTCGAGAAATCAATGTCTGCTATTTAAGCCACCTGGCCAATGGAGTTTTGCTAGAGCAGCCTGCACTAACACAGGTCAGAATCCACACACAGGTGAACCTCGAAGACACTATGTTAAAGTGAAACAACCAGTCCTGAAAGGACGAGTATTTTATGATTTCACTTATATAAGGAACAGAAGTCACAGAGACAGAAAATAGAATGGTGGTCACTAAGGGTGGGGAGGGGTACAGGGAGGGATGGGAAATGACTGTTTAATGGGGACAGTCTGCGTTCTGCCAGGTTGGAGAGGTTCTGGAGATGGACGGTGGGAGGCTAGCACAACACTGAATGCTCCCAGAGCCACAGGACTCTACATGTAAAACCTGCCGAAGTGGTACATTTCAGGTCATGTATATTACACCACAATAAAGAAGAGCAAAAAAATGTGAAAAACATAAAAGTAAAAAAAAAAATGTACTTCCTCCTGAATTTACTTCTGTTCCTACTACTTCTTTAAGTAAGTTCTTTTGTTTATTGGTTTAATTACTAAATAAAGTTTTAAAAAATTGATTGCGGATCCATGACAATGCCAGAATTTATAATTAATCCTTGGGATACAATGATGAATAAGACAGGCTAAAACTGGCAATATTGCCAAATAAGACTACAATGAAACATACAGCTGACCCTTGAACAATGAGAGCATTAGAGGTGCTGACCCCTAAAGCACGTGAAAATCCATGTATAACTTTAGGCGCCCCCAAAACTTTACTAAGAGCCGCCTGGTGACCCAGAGCCTTACTGGTAACAGCTGATTAACACATGTGTCCTATGTTGTATATATTATATACTATATTCTTGCAGTGAAGTAAGCAGAGAAAGGAAATGTTACTAAAGAAAATACATTCACAGCACTGCGCTGTGAAAAAAACCCCACACACAAGTGGACACATGCAGTCCGAACCCACGTTGTTCAAGGGTCAGCTGGAACCGGTTCTGTGAAGGACGAGTTAAGCTGCAGAAACAGGGAGCGGAAGGGCAGTCCAAGCAGGGCCACTCACATGAAAGCATCAAGGAGAGAAAACCCAGCCATGGAGTCCTTCACAGCCCAGAGCCTGGGGTGGAGGGTGGAAGGTGAAAGCCAGCTGAGCCAGGGCTCCCAGGCAGACGGACTCGCACAGACGGCTGGCAGAAGCCTGCGATGAGGGGCGCCTCCACTTCTATCAGCCTGCCCGCCCCCCTAAGTCTGCAATGTGGTCCGGGCCAGAACAGTCCTGGTGTGACCTGCCACCCCTGTGACAATGACTGGGGAAGCTTGAAAACCAAGAGCTCAGAAAAGTTCAGGACTCCTACCTGGATGGGCGTGGGGATGGGGTGCAGGGTGGAGAAGACGGCGATTAGGAATCCTAGCCCTGCCCTGGATACCTGTGGCCCCGGCACAGCCGTTCACTGCTTCTGGTGACATGTGAGAAAGAGGACGGAATGGACGAGCAGGGGCGCGGCTACAGGCCTCGGCTGTAGGCCTCCCGGGCTTGTGAGGAGGAGACACTGGCGTGACCTTCATGGACAGACTCAGCTCATCCTCAGGCAAATGGATATGAACAGTGAAAAGGAGGTCAAGGCCAGCGACCCCACTGAGGAACTGCCCGCAGGCCGGGGATGCAGCGGAGATAAATGAGCCCGCCCCGAGGCACTGCACACCTCGGGAGGAAGGAGTCTTGGAGGACACACAGTTTGGGGGAGCAATGAGACAGGTGCAAAGAGCTGACCAAAAAAAAAAAAAAAAAAAAAAAGAAACAAAACAAATAAAAAACCAGGAGCGAAGTTTTGGAAGACAGAGAAAAGGAGTCTGAAAGCGGGAGCGGCGAATGGTGTCGGATGAACTGAAGACCGCCATATCCGGGGCCATCGCTCTAGAAACACAGAGGACAGGGATGTAGCTGGAGTGACAGTGTCGCTCTCAAGTTCTAGGGTTTCAGGGTCCTCAACTCAAGCCAAACAACTACGATCCAGGGAGATGGCACTTGGAATGTGCAAGTCCTGAACCGTCTAACCACCGCTGGGGGATCAAATGGGCGCTTGCCTTATGTCAAAGCCGAAAATGACAGTGAAGACTGGCATGGGACTGCTGAAATAAATTCAGCATCTCCTTAAGGACACAGACTGAGCAGGCACATGACCGTCATGCTCTTTGTGAGGGGCTGGTGTCTGCTGAAGGGGCACGGGAGGCTGCACGCAGCCAGCCTTAACCTCCCAAGTGGGGAAGGGCTCCCCCCAGCTGCTCAGAGCTAAAAGCAGGGGACGCAGGGAAAGTGGCATCCAGGCACGACTTAAAAGTACCAAAGCTGGTTAAGTTCCAACACCAAATATTTGCATAAAGGCTGGTGATGCTTCAACTAAAAAAAAAAAAAGAGAGAGAGAGAGAGAAAGGAAAATTCCTTATGCTAAGATGCCTGTTGTTTGGCAAAGCTCCTGAAATACATTAACATGCATCAGGGCTTTATGACTGGTCCCACACTATGTTTAGGCACAGTAATGCAGTAAGTTCAATGCGCTACGGTAGATATTTCAGTTCCAATTCTACCCTTATACTCTAGATGAACCTGAGGCCAAAATAGTGATATTTTTGAGTCATATTACCTATTTTTGTTGAGTAAATATTAATTCTGTTAATAAATACTACTCCCACAAATACTATAAAACCCTGTACTCACAAGGCCACCTGGAGAGCATAAAGCTCACATATTTAAGCCAAACAGAATTAGACCCGAGTCTATTTGGATGGCAAACGAACCCTCTGTTTGTACTGCATCAGTTTCTCTCAACAATGTATTCACAACACAATTCAGTGAAATAATTCTTATTAGGAACTTTAAACACCAACACATTTTGGTATGTTATAAAAATCATGCCCTTGGTATTAAAGGAAAAAGGAAAAATCTGTTCCACAAGTATTAAAAAAAAATTCTTCCTAATGACCTTGAAGTCTGGGATCTTACATAAAAATGCAAGGAAAACTAGGCTTCTACAAGGAGTAATTGGTGTTTTCATCGAAAGTGAACCAGGCTGGAACCAGCCACGGTGAATGAAGCAGGCAGATCTGTGTAGCAAATGTGGGCAGGGCACACATGAGAGGGCTATTGGCTTCAGCTTAAATACAGCTGGTTTCTCTACAGTTCAGTACGACTTGCCTCGTGTTGGGGAGGAAAATAAATGGAATGAAAATTACGTAAAGGCAGTACTTTGTTCTCAGTATTAGGCTCACGCCACGATCAATAAGGCAAGATTCAAGGTGTGGCAGAGACTGGCATTTATTTTGACCATTTGCGACTCATCTGAAAGGAGTCACACTTTACAGACTGCTCAGGTCCAAATGCAAATGACGCCCAGGGCAGGACCGGCAGGACCGGCAGGAAGGGGAAGGCCGGACGGATGAGGAAAGTCTGTCTGGCAGCCAGGAGCCCACCTTCCCCACTTCAGGAAGGTGTTCTGTTCTCAGTAACACCATGAGGGGATGCTTTCTGGTAACATTTTACTACATTTCATGAAGAAAATGATACTTCCAGGTAAATTTACCAATCTGGGGATTCATGGAGGACTCAGGAAGTATTCCCAATGAATGTCATGTCTATTCTCTATTTGATTATCCTTGAAACAGTAGCAAAACAAAGGTTCTTAGAGAGCACCTTCCAAGTAGTTAAAACTTAAAAAAAAAAAAAGAAATAATGTATTACTGAAAATGAGGGATGACAGGATAGGAAAGTGAACTCTTAAGACTCCACAGAAGACGCCATCAAACTGCCACATATTTCAAAAGGAAGGTGAGTCAAATAATCCGAATATCCTGCATATGTACAGCTGAGACTTCACAGGTCACATAAACCCTCCTTGGTAAGATACGAAGTATCAGTCCAGTGTTCTGAAGATACCTGAAACTAAGAAGTTTTAATTGAGGGGAGGTTAAATTTCTCTGAAAACCAATGGCAACCTCGCTCCTGCCACTTTCCTCTGTAAAGCGTGGAGGGCCCCAGGGCTACCCTGATGGTCTTCAGGGACAGTGTTTGGATTCCCCCTCCCCCAGGGGTGGGGGACAGGGAGTGGTCAAGATGAAGGGCAGACCCAAGTGCCCTCAGAAATCACCTCTCAAACCCAGAGAGCTCTTTCTGGAAATAAGGGAGCTGATGCATTCTCTAGCACTGAAATCTGCCTGCATCATAAGGTGACAATTAGCTACAAAAAATATTTCCACTTTTGAGGTCAGGATGTTCAGCAACAGGCTTCAGTTTCTGTTGCAGAAACTAAATTCAGCATGGAATCAAAATATATCCTGCTCTATTATTATATGGAATATCGTATAAAGAAAACCACACAAAACAATTTAACTTGTAAAAGTCTCATGATTGTCTTGAAAGAGAAAGAAAATAGCATTGAGAAGGTCCTTCTCCAAATAATCAGTTCCTGTGGTTCATCTTTCAAAATGTGGGCCAAATATGAATTCAAGCTCACACACACCTCAGGGAGAGCCAAGTCTGGAATGTGGAGAACAAAGAGTTTATTCAGAGATCTCTTGGATGTTTTCCTCCTCGAAAATGATGAAAACAAGAGGAGTCCAGATGGGAAAGTAGCCACTTTGGGAGGCATCTTTTATTGCGGTGACTGGTGAAGCTCTGTAAGCAGATCTCCAGGATTAAGTGAGGAAGTTTAGAAAGACAGCTAGTTTTTTGTTGTTGTTGTCTATGAATTATTTCTACATGATACTCAAATATTTCTGAGCTAGTTAAGTGACAATGTTTTATGCAATAGCGCACAAAACACATAAAGGTACAATAGTTAGACTAAGACAAGAAATGTCACGGTGTGGTTTTTAAAGCCTCCAGCTTTCTGCTCCCAGTCTGAACCAATCAATGGCTCTTTAAGCAAAGCTGGGGGCACCCTGTTTCTGCTGCTCCATTGACCTAGACTCAGATTTTGGCTCCCACCTTCCTTCTGCCCCACACAGCTCCTGGAACAGAGAACTCTCCCCAGCTCCGGGGATTCCTGACCCCTCTCCGGCATGGGGGCCACAAAAACATTCCGAGATGTGATCAAGACAAGCAGAAGTGATGCAGAAAGTAAAGTGCACAGAGAGAAGTTGGCTTCTTCTAGCAGGTGACTATCAGCTTACTGAATTCAACTTTCTCCTTTGTGGGCATAGGTCATTTACAGTGCTATTGTTTACAACTTTTACAATCTTTATTAACAAAGTGACACAAATACAGACAATCAAAAACCCTGCAATCTTTTGCTATTATCATATCACTTCTCCCCAAAAGACGAAGACTGTGAAAGATGATAATACGGCCAACGTCCCTCAAGGAGTCTGCCAACTTCTAACCCCTGTTGCCACTAAGTGTGCAGTGACCGTTTCTGCTGCTGTCACGTGGAAATGAGAGCACAAAGCACAGATACACTGCTCAGAGCTGAATGCTTTGCTGGAATGTATCCTCACTCATCCTTACGGCTTTAGAACGCCACCATGCTTTGAAAGCCACCAGGGCACACACCTGTTTCTATTTTAATTCCTGATTTCTTTTTTCCCCCTTCTTTTTAGAGAGGAGGAAGGGGACAGAGGGAGAGGGAGAATCTTAAGCAGGCTCCACACCCAGTGAGAAACCAAGGTGGGGCTCGATCTCACAACCCTGAGATGGTGACCTGAGCCAAAAACAAGAGCTGGATGTTTAACTGACTGAGCCACCCAGGTGCCCCACGATTCCAGATTTCTAGTACAATATGAGACCTACAGTTAGCGCTTGTGGGTCTGGTGCTCCACATCTCTGGGGCCGAGATGCAGAGCAAACGTTTGGAGGCACACTCACCGCCGCTCCAGTGGGCGTCCGTCGCTAGAGATGCTTCGAGGGATGTTGGCAGCTCTTTCCGGAGGAGGCATCTTTCCATCTCCTTTCCCAGCGTTCAGCCTCGAGGTCATGGGACTCTGCACCTGGGAGGGGACTTGAGGTGAATGAGGCCCCTTGTTGGCATTCCTCTGCCATTTGTTATTATTTCGAAAGGGAAACTTGAATTCGTAGGAAACTCCTTCATTCATCTTGTATTCCATCACTGGCATACGGTAGGTTTCTGAGCAGCTCCTAGTGAGGGCACAGAAAGAAGAAAAATTAATATTGTTCTTGTGAGTGGAACCACACTGCTTCTCATTAACAGTGAAAGTGGATCAAATACTTCATCCTTTGTTTCAAACTGTCTTTTAATCATTACTATCCTTTCAAAACCCAGAATCCCAGAAGTGTATTACACTGGTGTATTTTCCCTTGCTCACTATGGAGTCTTGAAAAAACAGTGAGACCCAGAGTCATCCCAGTGAGCGGACGGAGCCGAAAGGAGCAGAGTCAGTCCTGAGGCCTGAGCAGGGAGGGATGCCAGGCCGGCAGGACAAGGCAGCAGAACCCCAAGACCAGGCCTCAGAAGAAGCAAGCAGTCAGCTCTATGCACCCTTCACTGAGTATCATGACTGGGGATCTAAAAAGGTACTGAATTTGTTTGGGATCTTAATAGTAAAAAAATTAAGGGGGGGATAAATTTCAAAGTCCATAATGAGAGCCAAATTTAGCTCAGGAGGAGAAAACAAAAACCTAATTATATGTCTTTCTGTTGCTTTAGCCCCTTTTCTGGTGCTACTGTCCCGACCCCCCCAAAACCTTAGGAAATGTGGAACCCACTCTCCATTCTCTTTACTCAAACAACCAAGGAATGTTCAGTCTATTATTAACTTGACTGAAAGACAAATTACTGAGAAAACCCTATGCCCACTAAGGCATTAACTCAAACTGTGCACCTGGATTTAATTACTAAGCAAAAAAAAAAAAAAAAAAAAAAAAAAGACTTCCTTGCATAAAGGAATTTCAAAGCTTGAGCAGCAGGTGGGAAAGGAAGGGTTAAAGCTGATTACGAAACACTTCAGAGACAGAGGAAGGAGAGTCCTAACAACGCTGTCCACTAAAGACAACGCAAGCTAGCAGCCACATGAAAAAAGTCAAAGGGAACAGTGAAATTAACTATTTTATTTAGTCTAATATATCTAAGATGTTGTCATTTGAACATGTAAGCAAGAAAATCAATCCAAAAACTCAATGAGGAGATGATGTACATGCATCTAAATTTGGTGTGTACATACAGCATGTCTCACTTCGGACTAGTCCCCTTAGCCACGGACGACTTGTGGCTCTGGACCGCATAGCACAGGGCCAAAGGCTGGGTCTTGATTTGGGAAACAGGCTTGTGTTGGTGGGAGAATAAGCACAGTGGAGGGCGTCACTGTCTTGGGACCTTGTCTATGTGTCTCAGGTAGCACTCCTCGCATTTCCAACGTCTACGCCACCATGCGCCCTCTCGCACACCTCCGCGAGACACGCGGGTTTTGAGAAGGGCTGCTTCTGAGGTGCATGCACTTGCTGGGGTCCTTGCCTGCTCAGTCTCAGCCCCAGTCTCCAACAGGCACCTCTTCTTGGATTTTTCTTATCACTCTTCCTGATTCCCTAAAAGCCTAAGTCAACCTTAATCTGACCCTCTGCCCAAGGCTCTGCTGTACTCCTTAGAAGCATTAAGGACCGTGGTTTTCAAACTTTTGGGACCATGAGCCCAGTAAGAAATACATTTTACAGTGTGATGCAGCCCAGCCAAACACACACTCACACACACACTCACACCCTTCCACTCGGCTGTATCCACACACACACTCACACACTTCACTTGGCTGTATACACACACACACTCTCACACTCACACCCTTCCACTTGGCTGTATTCCGTGTTAATCCTCTTCATTAAAGAAACACACTGAATGCAGCTCTCTAAGTGGATTTCACGATCTACCTTGGAGTTACAACCTGCGGTGTGCAGAACACTGCTTTGTGGCACATCCGACATGACTTCCAGCAGCTCATGACTTCTTATGTAATAAACTTTTCCTCTGATAGGAGGGACTGTCACCTCAGGCTTGGACATAATTTCTAGCTTTGATCCTGATCGTTCTGACAAAAAAGCTGTGATACCTTTTTGGTTCTTTTTTTTTTTTTTAACTGTATATTTTTTTTTATTTCATTTCTTTTCAGCGTAACAGAATCCATAGTTTTACAACACACCCAGTGCTCCATGCAATGCGTGCCCTCCCTGATACCCACCACCTGGCTCCCCCAACCTCCCACCCCCCGCCCCTTCAAAACCCTCAGGTTGTTTTTCAGAGTCCATAGTCTCTCATGGTTCATCTCCCCCCCCAATTTCCCTCAATTCCCTTCTCCTCTCCATCTCCCCATGTCCTCCGTGTTATTTGTTATGCTCCGCAAATAAGTGAAACCATATGATAATTGACTCTACCTTTTTGGTTCTTAATAGAGCTATCACTGTAGTACAGTTTGAAGTCTTCCATTTCTGACCAAATACGGCATATGACACAGTAACTTGTGCTCCGGGTCTATAAATATAAGGCAAGAATGTTGTAGCTTGCAGAAGGGGCAGTAATAAAAACTTGCAATGATCCCTGGGAAAATTTCCCTCCACGACAAAATCAAGACTAGCTTCTTCTTCCCCTCTGCAGTGGTCTGTCTTAACTTGTAAATTCAATGTGTCGTATCACTTACACAGCAAAGATGTATACGTATCTTCTTTCTGTTGGGTGCTGGCAACCAGCACACGTACAGAACATTGCTGTCGTGTATTCTGGGCACCAACTTTTCAAAAATGTTCCTGTGGGCCAGGTCTTCCCTTCAGCACATCCCACCCTCTGACAGATTCTCTTGCTGGGTTTTAACTCCCCAGCACTCTACATGCACCTTACAGGCAACAAATGTAATGTATTCTGAAATGGACAAGCTGCTTTCATCCCTGAGGCCTTCGCTTCTTTGGGAAATGAAAGATTGGGAAATGAGAGATTTGGAATTGGTGATCCCTGGACTCTCTTCTAGTTCAAAAACTCTTTGAAACAGTCTTTTAAGCTACATAACATTTCATACTAAAACCGGTTAAAAGACCCCGGTACCCCAAGACTTGTTCGTCCTCGACTGTATCTTGTTTCCACCACCTCTCACGTGCAGCGAGCAACCTCCCGCACAGTCGATGATAACAGGATGCAGTATGAGAAAGCCTAAGCAGGGAGAGAAGGCTCATTCCTAGAGAATGAGAAACTGCGGGTCTGCAATCTTAAACTTCAGCTAACTCGCCACGGCTCACTGCCATCCGGGATGGGACAGCCCACCCACCCGCTTCCCATCACTGACTTAGCTCCGAAAATAGAAGAATGATACATGGAGTCAGGAAGTGGGCTGTACGCTGAAGAACAAAGATAAGAGCTGGTTTCTAGTGACACATGAAAATTCATAGAAGGATTTTTATTATGTTATTCAAGAAAACGCAGTGTTGAACAGCAGTGAACCCTGGAGGGCCAGGTGCTGATTTCGTGGCGCCACCACGGCTCTGACGTAGGTGCTGTCCTTATCCCCACTTGCTTAGATGAGGGCTGGAGGCCTGGAGAGACTAATCTGCCCAAGACGGCCCAGCCAGGATCTGAACTCGCACAATTAATCTACATGGACACTGGCCTTCATCACTAACTAAAGGCTACATCTACGCCAAGTCCCCAGCCTTCTTCGTTTCCAGGGACTACTCGCTTCACTTGGCACAGTCGACGGCAAAATGGAAAACTCAACAGTCTCTGAGGAGCAAAGGGCAACTGGAATTACGATTTCAGGATTTCAGGCCCAAGAGACACATGGCTACACACTGAAGCCCTATTCGTTGAAAAGCTATTCCTTGTCCCCAGTCTCTTTCTCAGCCTTCTTAGTCTTCCTCCTTTAGGTTCTGATGATGCATCGCTCTCTCCTTTTTCCTCTCAACAGTAGGAATGCAGGTAAGAGGAACCACTGTACAGCACACCCAACAGATCATCTCAACACTGGACTCCGGAAGCAGCCAACTCAGATGTCTGAGGACGGCTGGGGCCCTAACAGGCCATGTGATTTGGGTTTGGAAAAAACACCGAGCTTCTTTGCACCAAAGCTCTCTGCCTGAACGGATGAGAGATCTGAACCAATGAACTCTCACAGCCCTTCTGGTTCCAAAGCAGTATGCTTTTGCATTTGAATACTTGTGTTTTAAAATGAAGACAAAACTCTGTGATCTGTTCTACTTACAAAGTAATTTGGTCCTTTTATGTAACTGTTTGTTTTTAGCTCTTCCTCTGAATGGTCCCTGATTGCTTTCTTCAGGAGGCTGTAGGCTCGTGGCCCTCAACAGAAGAAAGGTCCACCACTCCTGCGCACCACCACTCAGAACCTCATGATTTAATGTTGGTGAAATTGCTAGCGGCGTGTTTTTCATCTTGCCAAGAGCTCGGTTCCTGAGGATTCAGAGGTCACAGGCACCAAGAGATACATGCGGGTCACACACTCCAGCACTCTGGAGTCAGGGTTGGGCGGGGGGTGGGGGGACCCCTCCTGATGCTGGACATCTCCCTCCCCGGGAAACTTCCTGACGGAGGCTGCAAGAGGGCCTCCAGCAGGTGCTCGTTCTTGCTCAACCTGCTCGCCCACTGCGCAGTGACGGAATCTCTCCACACCTCCTCCTTCTCCTTTTAATGGAAATGGATGACTTGACCTTATTTATTTTTAATGCCCCATACGTAGCAGGGGCTCAGGAATTTTACTTCCCTTGTCCTTTTGTCTCTTAAAAACAACTTCAGCATGAAAGCAGTACATAAGAGGATCTGGTTATGTCCTAAAAACAGGGAAAAGAGCCCTATTTCACTTTTATGATTGAAGTCCCACGTTGCTGTTAAACTGTTCTTTTCATTAAAACAAAAAAAACCTACCTTTTCAAAACCAAGGACTCTCCCACGTGAACACACATGGGTGTCTGCATGTATGTCCAGTCAGCACACTGGGTGCCTATGACCCCTCAGGACCCTGGCCCCCGGGGAAGCAGGCCGCTGAGGGACTGTGGGACAGGGGGCCTGGACGAGGCTCATTCCCTCGTGCTGGAGCTGCAGGAACAGCTGACAAAGAGAGTGACGAGTCAAAGAACAGAGTAATCAGCTGCTAGGAAAACAGCAGTGGGAGTGTGAAGTGTGGAGGAGAGAAAAGTGACAGAAGAGCATTATCTTATTTCGTTGAAAATTACAGCAAGGTGTTCATGCTTCCAATGTTCCTCTGAAGTTGTTTCTAAAGGAGGAAAAGAGGAGAGAGAGTTTCCAGTCCCCCAAAAGGCATCCAAGGCACCATTTCACACCTGCCCAGAAGGTGTGACTGGGGCTTTTCAGATGGAAACTGTCATGGGAAAGACAGTGTGTGCCTCCCAGGCGTGGGGCTGTGTGAGGCACCCATCCTGCATCCCAGCCTCTCAGTCCCCGCCCTAATGGGGGCAGGTTCCTAATGTCTCTGTTCCGTTACTGCCAGGCTCCACTGTCCCAGGGAGCAACGGGTGTCTCAGCAGCAGTGCTGGAAAGTGAAGATAAACACAGCTCGCTCATTCGGAGGTGTGCGGGAGCCAGCCTGCCCTGGCTGGCAAGAGTGGGCTGTGGGCATCCATCCCCACTGGGTCCAGCACTGTCAGGCCGGGAGCTTGAAATTGCCCCCAGAAGCAGTACTGGCACATGGGCATCAGCAAAGGCTACAAATCGAGGTTCTGTTCTTCATCATTCAGATCCCTGCTTATGCTGGTATGTGAAAAAAAGGATTTGTGCCCCAAGCCCACTAAGTAGTAGTTAAGAGCTTGGATTCTGAAGTGAGACCTAAATTTGCCAGATGAGCTTGGAAAGTGACTAACCTGAGTCTTGGTTTCCTTTAAACAGGAATCCTATTAATACTATTACCTCATAAGGTTGTTACAAGGATTAAAAGCACTAATCCACGTAAAAGTGTTTTTTCTAACCTGGCAAATTAAATCCTCAATGTTAGTTGTTTTTACCAGCACTCCACAGAAGACATATCTGGCTTAGTTTATCGCTGTAGATAAACCACCTCCTGCCGCACGCCTATCTATCCAGAGTCAGGCCTTCTAAACCACCTTTCCGGTAGTAACCACGCACAGTTCAACGTCAGTCTTGCCGCCCGTCCATTTATCACATATTCATACTCACGTGTGCCTATTCCCCTCCCTTCTTCCCATACAAACTGCGGAGCCTATGAAGCCAGGGGAAAGGCCTCTGAGCAGACAAGATGGCACCACACCATCCACAGACTCATTCTTAGACCATTAGTCCATAGACCAGCGTCTTTAATTCTGTACTGTGTGTAATTAAGGTTGACAAGTTACAAAGCTTGGTTCTCTTCTCCAGTTTATAGCTGCCTACTTAGAAACAACCAAGTAAACAATGTGAAGGAAGACCAAGGGACAGAAGACAGAAGACAAGAGAAGGAGCACAGAGCATCTAGAGAGTGCTATAAGGACCTAACCACCTCTCTGATCCATCACCAGAGTCATTCCTGAATCCCGGTTCAGCAAAATGTTTAACATTAATGATGATGTGCTTGAGGAAACCAAGAAACACCTGGCTAACTGAGGCAGGGTCGTGTGTAAGACAATTTCAGGATATACCCCCCCCCCAAAATAGCTGAAATAATAAAAAGCTCTAGATACATATTTTGGTTTCCAGAAAAATCCAGTCATCCAAAAGGGAACATGTCTTGAAGCCATTAGACACAGGGAGTTCACCATATTGTGACATGGGCGCCTAGTCTCTGGGCTGTCTAGGCAGTACGCAGTGCTCAGAAACACTACCTCGAACACAGTCTGTTCCGCAGTATTGGTCTGAAGGACTGACATGTATGTAAACTGTCCTTGTTGCTAACTTTTTAAAGGACACAAATAACCCCATTATAACAGTTTGCACATTCTGCCATCCACCGTTCATGAATCTGCAAGAGCTCAGGTGTAGGACAGGTCACATTTTGAGGAAAAAACAAACAGGTGAAGGATGTTTTGGCTTTAGAAGGCCTAAGAATTAATTGCCAAAGCTTAAGAGAAACTCTTAGAAAATAATGGGCTAAAAGTGAAATAACAGATTGGAAAAAATTAGTAAAAATAGCATGGACATGCCCAAAGAAGAAAAGAAAAAGTTGATTAAATTTGTTCCATCAAGAAATCTCCCCAGAGACCAAGAAATTAAGTTTCCAAGCATGTTGCTGGCTTGGCAAGAGCTGGGAGGGACAGGGAGCTCCCGGGCCTCCCTCTGCAAAAGGGCTGGGGACCCAACTGCCAAGCAGCACGAGCAGGGCCAGCCGGCTCCTTTGAAGCCAATTCCCGACACACACAGATGCAGTTAAGAGAATGCTTGCTAAGTCACGTCCAGGGCTCCAGGATGAGAGAGCGGGGGTCAGAATGGCACTCTGAATTTCGGACAGGAAGATGAATAGGAGCGGCATGAACTGAGTGTGCTGCTGAGTGTCTTCTAATATTAAGCACTCCATGCTTCTTAGCTACCGGCGCAAGATCCTTAAGACCGTGTTACCAGACTTCTCTATGTGTACTGGCAAGTGTATAAATCCACAGATGTAAATCTGGGGAAGGGTCCAACCCAGTCACTCTTTCCAGCTGCTCTTGCCACAGACCGAAGGGGAGGTAGGTCCTGAGTCGGGCTTTCCATGGATGGAACTCTGAGCACTGCGTGTGACCCGGCACACCGCGCAGCACCCTTCTCCCCGCCCAGCAGGAGATGTTCTATACGGCACACAAACCCGGCCTTGAATGGCCCCGTTCCCAGCTGCCGACTCAGACCTACCTCCGTGGGGTGCAGTCATCGTGCGGGGGGATGATGACGACCTTCACCGTGACAGATGTTCTCAGGAGATCGATCATCTGCTCATGGCTCAGGGTGGCCACAGCCACCTTGCAGATCTCCACCAACCGGCTGCCCTGCCTCAGCCCCGCCTGCCAGGCATAGCCGTAGGGCTCCACATCTGCCACGATGCCTTCGTAGTTGACGTGGAAGCCGAGCTGCCCTAGCCCGTTCCTCCGCAGAGTCATCTCCACTGATTCGCAACCTTTGGATACAAACTGAACAAGGAAACAAAAGGTAGCACAGTTTAACGCCACAGGGTGTTGAGTGCTGGGCAGGGAGCTGGAGAAACACCGCCTGCGGGGTCATTGCCGAATACCCTAACGCCAGCTGACGAGCGACCAGTTACTTCCCCTTCACTAATCTCCATTCATCGGGCCAAAAGGAACATACTTGTTGTGTCCAAAGACTCAATGGCTTTGCTGAGCTTACAAGGAAACCTCTAACAGAGAACCCACCGGGAGCTGGCAGCCAACAGAGACCGTATTCTGCTACTCACTTCGCCCTTAGAAAATTCAGGGCAGCAGATGCTCAACTGAACAGTGCCCCTTGACAGCCAAGGCAGACCAGCTGGGCCACCCCATCAGCCATCAGGGCAGTGGGATCAGGTCACGTGCAAATGGTTTTCAGCACACACGCACAGCCAGCATGTCTTCTCCCACTTGCTCTACTTTTCCTTTCGGAAAAGGATGGAAAACAAGTGACGGAAACTCTGGGTTGCTTCACATCATCAAGGGAGTTTTCGGAGGAGCTGATAAAATTGCACCAGCTTCAGGAACTTGCTTCTGGTCAGTACTGAAAGCTTCAGGAAAGTGAAATGAAATGTGGGTAAGTGGAAGGAAAATACTCACCTGCAACCTTTTGACGATCTCTTTAATGTCCTCGTTATTAATTAAACTCTCCACTGAAACACATTCTCCTCGCTCGTAGAAGATTTTGAGGCTGGTGTCAGTTGAGGTCCACCCTATCACATCTCTGCAGGAACAGTTGAAAACCACACTCTTGGTTTCCTGCTCGATGAGAACGATGAACTCGTTGGAGACCCCTAACAGGCAGTCCATTTCCATGGCCTTGTTGTAGTCCTTGGCCCGGACGGCCCACACGATGGCCCCCATGCTACTGAGCTCAGCTCCTGGATACGGTTTAGACTTCTCCTTCTTCTTGGAGGCCAGAGAGATGAATGGGAACTTGCCAGATGGGTCAATAGGGGTGTTGGTGACATTCTTCTCTGCCAGATCTTTCAGGTATTCCTGGCGGGTCCGAGTGGCCATGGCCCGAAACTTTTCTGATTTATGAGCAGCATTTTCTGCGTTAATCACTTTGGCCAAAAGGAAGTCCCTGAACACATTTGACTTAGGGAAAGTGACCCCTTTGGGGATGGGAGGTCCAAAGGAAGGCACGTCTCTGGACCTGGTGACAGCCACACTATGAGACAGAGCAAAGGTGAAAGAGAGGAGTGTCAGGACTTCTCAGTCTCACAGCATGAGAATAAAATACTCATTCTCAAAGACATGTCCCACAAGAAATAATAGAAATGTCTACTTACAGAACACAATTTTTTTTTAGTCTAAGAAACCCAAAAAGCATAAAGTTAAAAACTTTCCTTACATTAATGGATAGTAAACCAACCATAACTCCATGAGGGAAAAAAGTGTACTGTAATATTTTACCTTTAAATACCTACTGATTATTTCAAAGCATGGGTTACTATAATCAGCATAACCTTTTAGAATAAGCATAGATTTTTAAAAAACACAAATGTGGTCTCCATTTTAGATATGATGCCTATGTGCAGACAGCCTATAATGAAAATATCCCAAGACGCATGTCATAAAAGCTATGGATTAAATTAAAAAAAATTTTTTTTAATTTAAAATATTATTTGTTGGCCTATGCAACCAGACCAAAAAGCATAATTTTAAAATGAAAATTGAAATTGCAGTATTAAAATGATTATGGTTTTCATTGTAATAGCAATTGTGCTTTAAAATCATAGTAATAAACTGAGCTATTCCTTGATCCACATTCTCTACATTTGGTATTTGATTCTGACAATTTGTTTGTGAGGAAGTATTTCCCTTTTCCTAGTCCTCTAAGCAAGATTAATTTGAGAAAGCCTGACCCAGTCACTTTTTTTGCATAAATACTATTAAAACTGGGACTAAGATAAGGACCATACGGGCATCTGTAATAGCCTATTATTTTTCATCTCAAAAAAGAAAAAAAGTTTTTCCTAAAACAGTAACAACAAAAGTTAAATAGAAACAGAAAGGTTGTGTTTTCTGTCATGTTCTAAGACCTCATTCTAGGACCTCAGTGAACTTTGAGAGGGCTGGAAATGATGATTCTAACAGATTGAATGTCCCTCTTTTCAAATTACCTAATTATTTAAAAGTGAGTCCATTATGCAATTGTACTAAGTATTAGAGAAGCAACACAAAATATTTCTCTGAATTTCCAGAAGGGAAAAGTCAATCAGAGAATGTATATCTTTAAAATAAATTGAAGACCTTGATTTCATTACTATTTTTGCTCTGCTTTAAGAAGGACTTAAGATATTTAGCTTTGCTTTTCAAAAAAGGATTATTTGTCATGAAAATAGGATAAATAAATAAAAATCAGGAAACCCAGGTCCTAAGTTACCTATTCTGTCTGAAGATACCATGGAATGGCCCATTTGTTGGTTTTCAAAACTTTATTAAAAAAAAAAAAAGATTATCTAGTTGGCTTCATGATGAAGAAAGGTGGCAAGCAACACTCCATTTTCTAACTGGAGATAAGAATTCACAGAAACCTCCATATGCATTACAGCCTAATTACACCAGTATTAGAAAGGCAATTTTTCTCGTCTGTTGTGAGCTGTCTGGCTTGAATGCTGACAGCTGTATAACTTTAATTTGATCTTTTTCTTTTTCCTAAAAACTCAAGCAAAAGATGCTAAAATCCAGATATGCTAGCTTTTCTAAAGAGGAATCCTATAAGGATCCAGAAACACTCATTTTTAAATTGGCAATTCCTTTTCTTGTTAATTTCACTTCAAATTGTTATTCTTTCTCAAGAAGCAGCTGTGGTTTTCTTTTAAATACGAGAGGAAAATGCTTACCGGGGTGCCAAGATGAGCACCATCTATCCACTTGCCCCTTAAACTCGCTGGCTTTCTACAGATCTATTTATTAACTGTTAGAACTTTAGACAAACATATATTGAAAACCCAACAATAATTAGAAGCCTCTAGAATGAACTATGAGGGGGGAAAAGTGAAGCCTCAACATGTAATTATCAATGATTCATCATGGTAGGGAGGTAAACGATACAGATGCTAAAATCAGTTTCGCATCATTAGAAATAGAACCCTTGCAGAAGAGGAGGAGGAGGCAGCCCAAGGATGCTTTTTTCAAACAAAAGGTCTTGTTCTGGGTTAATCTAACTTCAAGGTTTTCTACAAGGTTAAAAGCGCATTGATTTAGATGCCACACATTCTGAACTCCTGCTAATAATGCCTGCTTTAAGCTCAGAAGAGAGAATATTTTTGCCTTATAAGAAGGCTTTCTAGAACTTCAGTTTGCTATATATAGATCCTTAAAGATGTAGTAATTATAAATGGTTCTTGCTATTTCTAAAAGCAGATTCCAAAGGGCTTCTGCTTAGACACACTTCTGTTAGCCTCATATGCAATACTGTATCTCCTGAGAAATTATACATTCTTTATAATCCTAGCCACTCCAGATGTACTCTGCAGGGTTGAGGATTGGATGTTCTACCAGGATAGTTATCCAGCAGACGGACGCTCAGAGGATGAAGCAATTATGGAAAGTTAGCACCAGAAGAGAACATGGAGAATTCAGTGTTCCTCAAACTCTGCCAATAAAATCTTGAGTTTCTTCTTAAGTCATCTTGATTTTGCAGTCTACTGAGGAATATTTGTGCTCGTTTTAATACAAAAACATCTTCCATCCCCCAAGTCTTGGGAGTACAACTCAAGGACTAGGAAAGTGTCCTGCTTTACTGACGTGTGGCATAGCCCTGAACCTCCATTTGAATGGCTGGTACGAATTATTCACTTCTCCAAGAAACAGACTCTAAGAAGTAAAATGATGTACCCTGAGCCTGTTACAGAGATCCAGGATGGGAATCTGAGCTTCTGGATGGCCAGCAGTGTGCTCTATGACAAGACCACACTGTTCCTTCTGAAGGAACATTTTTGAACGCCCCACTCTTGAGATGCTTACACAAGGCACCATCCACAAGAGTCACACAGCTGAAGAGACCACCATTAGGCTGGGCTTTGTAGCATTTGATGGAATCAGTGACCTTGGATAAAGTAGCAGATTTTGACACCCAAAGCCAATTTCAAGTTGATACATGGGAACGTTCCAGAGATATCCGAACAGATGTCCCAGTGGAAAAAAAAGTGAGAAGACGACGATGCTTGAATTTCTGAAGCACCATGGAAATGGTAATAAACAATTCCAACCCCAAATTTAGAAGGAAGGGGACTCAGCATCAGAACAGTAGAGGGAGTCTTCCCCTTCTTGGGGGCTGGATCAGATTGTCAGCTTGGGGAGCTTTCTGAGAAAGCAGATCTGGGGCAAGGACAAGAAGGATCAGCAGCAAAACAAATGTGTGCCCATCGCTCTCTCCCTGGGGGGCTCTTGACCTCTACTAGTACTCATTCACCAATGCACACGGAGCACCTGCTGTAAGGCAGCCACCGCTGTCATAGGCTCAGGCCTCCAGGAGCTCCAGGTCTCACGGGGCTACATCTAGAGGTTTGAGTGCTCTTGTGGGAGGTGCGGGGTTCTACTGGAAACACTTAGGAAGGGCAATTTACCTAGTCCTGGGAGGTCAGGGGAGCCCTCCCCGAGAAAAGAAAAGCAGGAATTCAGCAGCTGAAGGAGGGGTGGGGTGTGTAAGAAGAGGCCTTTCTGCCTGGAGAGCAGCACGTGCAGAGAAGAGGGCCAGGGCATGGTATGTTCTGGGAGCTATAAGGAGCTCCATGCGGCTCCGGGAGTAGGGGTGTAGAGGAGAATCGGCAGAAGCCCCAGTGGAGGCTGAGAGTAGAAAGGCTGGGCCTGAAGGACCTCATGCGGGAGGCTGTATGCTAGGGAGGCTGAGCTTTTCCCAAATGGTCTGAAGCACCGAGAGTGACATATTCTGATTTTTGTCTTAAAAAGGTCGGCAACACTGGACAACAGAGATGCCGACTAGGCTTTGAACACTTTCTGAAAGAAATGTCTACCACTTAACCCACTTTGAATTTTTCCTCTGAGCTGAAGCCTGCATATTTATTTACTTTTATTCCAGAAAAGAAGGGCGTGCACATTTACTATGCACACAGCACACTGCCTGCCTACAACTAGATACTTTACTTATGAGATTTTAAGTAGATGTCAAGCAACTTTCCACTGCATAGAAAGGGAAATTTAGGATCTGAGAGGTTTAACAGTCTGGTCTGATTCCAAGTGGTTTTTCGACTATATCATATACTACCTCCTTTCAACACTATTGTATTTTAATCTCTGAACATGGAAATCTTTCTCAGAGAAGAAGCATACATTCCAACTTTCTAAACATGGTTACTGACCACAATTTAACACTTGTTTTGAAGACTCAGGTTATTATCATAACCACTTATTACCATACTAGTTTCAAAATTGTAATAATTCTTTTAATTTCACAGTGAGTCAATCTTCCAATTTTCAGTTGTTGAAGATGATTTAAAATTTTTTTAAAAGATTTATTTATTTATTTATTTGACAGAGATCACAAGTAGGCAGAAAGGCAGGCAGAGAGAGAGGGAGAAGCAGGCTCCCCGCCAAGCAGAGAGCCCTATGTGGGGTTCAATCCCAGGATCCTGGGATCATGACCTGAGCAGATCTGGTTAAAGGCAGAGGCTTTAACCCACTGAGCCACCTAGGAGCCCCAGAATATGTTTTAAAATTTTATGGAGGGCACGTATTGCATGGAGCACTGGGTGTGGTGCATAAACAATGGATTTTGGAATACTGAAAAAAAAATTAAATTAAAAAAATTCCTTTAAATCTTTTTATCTAAAATGAATCCAAATTAGACCCACATGTTTTAATTAATTTTATATTAATTTTTTTTAATCTGTTCATTCCTCTCCACTTCTTATGTTCTGTTTTATTTCTTACATTTATGTGTTGAGGAAATTGGGCTACTTATCACACAGAGTTGCACGGTGCCTGAATTTTGCTGAATATGGGCATGTTCTTCTGTCTTTTGTATTTCCTGTACATTGGCTTCTCCAGAAGTTTGATCAGATTCAGGTTCAATGTTGGGGGCGTAGGGAACAAGACTAATTCATAAGTGGGGTCGTGCCCTTCCTTTATGAGACACATGTTTGTCTTTTTTTGTGCTATCTGCAACCTCTGAAGATCAATGCCTAGATCTCCTAATTCACTGGTTGCTAAAAATATGTTGAAAATAATTTCAAACTGAGTTTTTACGAAGCGAGGCCCCGAGGGGTGAAGTATACTTGGTCCTTTGTTCCCAAACCAAATGACCCCAGACTGCTATGCTTATTGACTTTGTATCACTGATCTGAATAATTTTCCTGCATCTCTCTTATTAGTAATCACTTATTGAGGTTTTCAGTGCATTCTTGCCACTGACCAGTTCCTCATCTTTTTGATTTATTGCTTCTAACCTGCTCTATTGAGCAGGACCAGACAATTAAGCTCAGTACGAGGATACCAAACAAAATAAAGAGACCAGAGGACTCTCTTAACAGGTATGGGCACAGTACAGACTTAGTGATTCATTTCTGAGTTCTTGGCTATGTCTACCATTTAAAGTTAACTGGCCTCTGAAATTAGTTTGAAATAGTCAGTTTTTCCTATTATAAACTCTTCAGTCCCTGGGGAGATAACATGCAGTATTTCAGGACCTCTTCTCCATATCCACCACAGGGATTTTTCTCTCTTGGCTTACCTGCTGCATCCCAGGGCCTAGAATAGTGTCTAGCACATATACACTAAGGACTGTAAAGAACAGGCAAAAAAATCAATGAACAACAGCAATGAGCTCCAAATTTGCCTTTTTGCATACAAATTACCTTGCATGGTGACACTGGGTGAATTTCCCTAGAACTCCATTTATACTGTGCTACTAGACAGCCTAGCATTCCATGGGCCTCCACCACCCAGTAACCCCAACTACTAGAGCAGCCTTTTTACTGTACCTTTTACACCCCCTCCTGTGTCTATGCTTCTGTATGTAATGCTGGCCACTCCTAGAACTGTTTTTCTTTTCCCCAGTGAATTTCATCCATCTGTGCTTTAAAACACATGCCAAACCCCATTTTCTCAGTTAAATGTTCCTTATAATTTCAGCCTGTACCAATCCCACACGTTCCTACCTGATTACAGCAAGAAGCTCTTTTGAGAAAACAACTTTTGCACTTTCCTCATTGCAGGCACCAAGTAGATGTCAATAAATAAATGTGAATGTTCATAGGGCAGAAAGTTCGGAACAAGAGATTTTCAATGATAAAAAGCATCTGAATCACTCTATCACTCAGGGATAGAGTTAAATTAGATTTAAATCTAATTTAGTATGATCAATGTAGCACTAAACTTTTCTACCAAAGTACCTCTAATAAAAGAGGCCCATAAACTCATATCCCTAGTAGTCTGGGGAGTGGCTGGGGTATGAGAAAAACTCATATGTACAGAAATTCTTTGGAAGAACCATGTTTTATCTTAAAATTTATACAAATTTTCTATTCTGCTTCATAATACATTTCTTTTCTGTTTTTGTTCTTCCCCTAAAGATTACTTATTTTAGAGAAAGAGAGAGCAAGGACTTGGATGCACTTGAACCAGGGGAGGGGCAGAGGGAGAGGGAGGGAGAAAATCCCAAGCAAACTCCCTGCTGAGTGTTGAGCCCAAACGGAGCTCGATCCCAGGATTCTGAGATCATGCCCTGAGCTGAAATCAAGAGTCAGCTGCTTAACCAACTGCGCCACCCAGGCACCTCATGACCATTTATTTTCATGAGAACATGAATCCCTTCACACGCTTTCTCCCAAGCATTAACTACAAAAAAACTGCCCTCTTCTGAGACTTTAAACATCTCCTGATGTCACCACACACCCCAAGAAACATGCCGACCCCCGTTTGAGAGGGACTGAGAACAATTAATAAAGTTTACAACAGGAAAAGATCACTACCTTAGTTTCTTGTGATTTTAGTGATGTTCCAAACTGGTATGTTCTCTTGGATTTACAGAAGACCCACATTCCCAGTTTACAAAGCAGTGTGCTGGGTCCCCAAATAAACTTGACAACTAGGAAATCCCAGGACAGCTCATGTGGCATGACCCAGGGTGGCCAGTGTCTTCCCACAAAGGGTCCAGCATCACATGGCATGGTGGGGTTAAGAAGACGGGCTCTCCAGGTAACAGATTAAAAATAATAGAAGCAGCAAAAAAGCATGATTTTCAAGGTGGGGTTGTAGGTGGGATATAAAAGAGTAAGACCTCACTTCGTCATCTAGCAAAGTGTGAACAAGGCTGGGAGACACTTTCTTCCCATAAGTCTGTTTAGACTTGCACTGGCCACGTGTAGGCTACTTAGCACTTGAAATGTGGCTACTGTGACCAAGGAGTAGGAAGTTACATTATATTTTTAAAAGTGACATTTAAGGGGCGCCTGGGTGGCTCAGTGGGTTGAGGCCTCTGCCTTCGGCTCGGGTCGTGATCCTGGGGTTCTGGGATCGAGCCCCGTGTCAGGCTTTCTGCTCAGCATGGAGCCTGCTTCCTCTTCTCTCTCTCTGCCTGCCTCTCTGCCTGCTTGTGATCTCTGTCTGTCAGATAAATGGATGGAATCTTTAAAAAAAAAAAAAAGTGACATTCAACTCAGTTATTCGAAAGCTTTGAAAAAGGATGTCTGGAAAATCTGGGTATATGAATCTACTTTTCCAGTTACAAATTTTATGAAATCTCAACACAGATTACTTCCAACGAAAATCAAGCATCCTTACTGAGATGAGCTGTAAGTCTAAAACAGACTCCAGATTCCAGAGTCTTAGTCCAAAAATAAGTAAAATAGTAGTAAAATTTGTAAAAATTTAAAAAAAAGTAAAAATTTTTAAAACTTCAAAATCACCTGCTGAAATAATAACATTTGGATATAGCAGGTAAATAAAATATATTCCTGGGTCAAAACATATTGCTAAAATTAATTTTACCCATTTCTTGTTACCTTAAAAATATGGCCATTAAAAAATATAAATTAACATATGGCTTGCATTACATTTCTATGCAACAGCACTTTATTTAGAAAATGGCTTTTAAAGCAGAATCTCTCTCTAAAACAAACTGCACAGCCTTCCACTCCCAAACGTGGTAGTGACCAATCAAAAAGGGATTCGCTTTCTACCAAAGCTGTAT
Organism: Mellivora capensis; assembly: GCA_004024625.1. Taxonomy (NCBI): domain Eukaryota; kingdom Metazoa; phylum Chordata; class Mammalia; order Carnivora; family Mustelidae; genus Mellivora; species Mellivora capensis. Next base: position 104,284 of record PISX010000948.1, read on the forward strand.
GAAATTCCCGGGCACGAATCAGCGCAGGGAGTGTTTCAGGTGCTTGGGGGTATTTTCTAAATGGGAAGAGCCATCCCTCCCAGTTAGTCAATTGTTCTGCACACCTAAAACACGCAGCCTTCAGAGACCATTTTCCCAGTAAAAGGCTGCAGATCTAGGCCTCTTTTGTTGGAGTTTCCACCCCTTCGCCTAGAGTTATGGAAAAGCCTGTGTGTCGGCAGCCAGGGCAGGAAGGACCCACGCTTCACAGGGCATGGGAGCGAGGCAGCACAGCAGAGCAGTGAAGGGCCCCGCTCTGGAATCAGACTTAGTGCATTACAATCTAACTACTTAGTCCCATTGCTTAAACTCCCTCATCTGAAAATGGGGATTTTTAAAAAACAGTACCTAAATGAGGTACCCCACATCGAGCGCCAAGCATAGTGCTGGGCTTATCACCAGAGGCCAACACGCACAGTTGCCATGGGATGTGTGCAGGGAAGGCGGCGGCTTGCAGGAGTCCGCAGGAACCTTTATTTGTTTCGTGCCTGGAGTTTGCTCGCTCGACTCCTGCAATTAACCCGCACTGACACCTACAATTAGGTGTGGAGCTCACAACAAACCAGTTATCAGTCTGTGTGGGCCAGTTTCTGGGTAGGTGGCTGTATTAATTCAAAAACAAATATCCGAAATTAACAAAGCCTAATCTTCCAAATTTTAGGGATGGGAAGACAGGATAAAATTCCATACTTTAAAAGGACAGATTCATATTAGAAACCTCTTGTTAATGCCAGAACAGCCTTCCACATCTTCTTGTTACTATGCCCACATCAACCCAGCAATTCAGGTTCTTATCCTTGTCAACACCCAAAGGCCTCTTGCAGACAGACGCCAGCATTCTGCTACTCAGGAGACCAGGTCAACAAGGAGCACGGGAACAATTCCATCACGGGCTTACTAAGGCTGAGAAATGCCTCAAAGATGGCAGTCAGAAGTGGTTAGCGTGAATCAAATCGGTCCTGAGCAACGGTTTGAGCTTTTTAAATAATAATAATCAAAACAAAACTTTTCTACTTATTATGATCACCATTCTCTGCTCTTGCCACACCAAAAGCACAATTAGCAGTATGAGTGATTGGTTGGGGACCAGACGGTACGGATGAAGGACACCACCTAAGGAACGGGTGCGAATGGAAACAGCAGGGGTCTAGCCAACGTGTCTGGGCAATGTCAACACCGTCAGGTGACGTCTTCGTGTGACTTCAGCCATCTACACGCACAGTTTAAAGACAAAAAGAAGTATTAATGGACTTCCCACTGCCACTTGAGAAAGTGGGGCTGGAGGGGGCCCTCGGTGCAACCGCCACCCAACACCCATGCAGCCACAGCCATGGTGCCAGTACCTGTAGCAGACCCCGTCGGTGCAGGGGTTGTGGACGCGCACGATGACGAACACGTGCTGGAAGTGGGAACGGATGTTTTTTGGGCTGAATGGCTGTGCTCCCGGCTCTTGGAAAACAATTGTGACAATATCATTGCCAATGTGCCGCTTCCGCAGGAGCTAAAAGAAAAAATAAGCAAACAACACAAATGACGACACTCTGCATTTTCCTCCCAATTCTGTAACTGTATTTAAAACATTTATTATTAATCAGGACATAAAAAGGGAGGTAATCGACACAGTTGCTGTCAATATTTTAGTCTGTCTTAATCCCTCCCAGGAAGAATACAGAAATTAATATTCCGAAATTTGCATAAATATAGAGCCCATTCAGGAGCAAACCACTATCTGGCATATTATGCCAAGTTCCAGCCTCTCCAAATTCTGTTTCCATAACAACAGTTTTGTTCCATTTTCACATAAGAAAGAAACTTGCCATAGGGAAGATGTGTTAGAGAAGAGAATGGCTGAAGTAATTACAATGCAATTTATGTTCTGGTTTAATTCACTTCATTTAAAGAAATGTGGCTAAGGTGTTTTTGAAGATGCTTTCTGTGTCACCAGCTGGGAGTGCAGACATTACTAATATTCCTAAAGTGGGTTAAATTTCAAGTTGAAACAGCTTTTTTAATTACAGTGAAAGCTGCTTAAGGCCACCTTCTGTTTCACATTAAATAGCGTTCTGGAAAGGTGGCTTTCAAATTCAGGCACCCCAAGTCAGGCTAGGTCAGTGGTTCTGTAAGAAGGATTTATTAGATAGTTTAATTCAGTAGTGTGAAAAAAAAGTTGAACAAAATTTGCATTTCTCATTTATTATATAGAGGTTCTGTCAAGGAGAAAAATAACAAAATATACAATTTATATCAACTATAAGGTATAAGCTTGCATTTGTAAAACATTTTTTTTTTAATTCTCCAGTGACTTTAACCTACACAAATTATATACCAGTAAATCAATGATCTAGTATTGGCTGCCAGCTGGGAGAAACAGTAGCCTTTTAGATTAGGGTTGAGAATTGGGAGTTAGAATGTTCCAGAAATGTACTTTTTTATTATTAACATATAATGTATTATTTTCCCCAGGGGTACAGGTCTGTGATTCATCAGTCTTACACAATTCACAGCACTCACCATAGCACATACTCTCCCCAATGGTCACCCAGCCACCCTATCCCTCCCCCCCACCCTCAAGCAACCCTCAGTTTGTTTCCTGAGATTAAGAGTCTCTTATGGTTTGTCTCTCATTTCAAAGCATCCCAAATTATCTTCTAATGAGGCCATTTATTTTCATTTCTAAACATGATATATTACTGGATGTTACAGAAATAAAGGCTGGTCTGTACTGATTGCTATACAGAATATACCCATTATTAAACATTATTAATCTACTCAGGATCTTGGGCACGCCAAAAAAAAATACAATTTGTCTATGTATTACATCATTGATGTACACATACAATGATGTCACTGTCTTTTTGATGCAATGTCATTCTTTCTTCTTGCTTGATATGTAACACTAAAGTCTTAGTAAAGGACCCAAACAGAAATAAATCGATTTATCCATCTCACATTATATATAATGAAAGACAGTATTTATAAATAAATTCCTGCCACAAGATTTTAAAAGCTATGTTCTGTTTGTTTTTTCTAAGCATAAGGTGATCTACATAAAAGAAATAAATTCTCTAGCTAGAGAATTAAAATTTCTTAAGATGTAGCAGTACCAACTACTCTTTCATTCTGATTTAGGACCATAATAACACTTTTGCCTTGACTGGACCTCCAAATTAAATAATTTGGATAGCTGTCCATTTAAATACTAACTCGTGCTGCTCAACACACTTCAACTCATTTAGGAGAAATAACTGAATCTTGTTAACTAATTTTTTAAAATCCATTCATATATCTTACTTTCTCTGCTGAGTAATCAGGTAGAAAGAATAATCCTTTTTATTTTTTTAAAAGATTTTATTTATTTATTTGACAGAGAGATCACAAGTAGGCAGAAAGGCAAGCAGAGAGAGAGAGAGAGGAGGAAGCAGGCTCCCTGCTGAGCAGAGAGCCCGACGCGGGGCTCATCCCAGGACCCTGAGATCATGACCTGAGCCAAAGGCAGAGGCTTAACCCACTGAGCCACCCAGGTGCCCCGAAAGAATAATCCTTTAAACATCACTTGTGAACATCCTGAAATTTTTTGTCTATTTACTGGTCAGAATAAGAAAAATACATTTTCCTTACCATGATGTTTTCCTCTTTGGGTAATCTGGAACTTGGAATTTAAATTAAAAACCTGTCAACAAATTCCAGATCATAGAATTTATTCTAAATAGATTTATTTCAGATTTGTAGGTGATTCACTGCTTTGCTCCCTCTTTTTGATTCCTTTGGTAATTATAAGAAGCAAAATTTCATTACCTCGATTTGTGATCTAATCAAACCTGCAGTGGTGAAGTGTTGGATTAGATCCCTGTTTGGTTAAATTCTGGGAGAGAGGATGTGATTCGTTCTGCAGCTGGCCTGTGTTCTGTTAGCACAACAGTTGATAATAACAAAATCTGGATCCATTTTAAGGTCAGAAGTAATTCTGGACTGCTTGTGTCTACAGCTGCTATTGAAAGGAGAAGCTGTTTGCTCTCTAGCTCCTTTAAATGTCAGCTTGGTATCATTTATTTTGACATATTTTTAAAAAACAGCAATGACCACATACTTTCTAAAACAATACTGCCTGTTTCCCTTTTGCTCTGTGACAATCTGCCACTTCTAGGTTTCTTCATTTACTATGTCAACAACCACATTTTAGTAATAGACATTGTGTTTTTAGATCTTTTTAAAAAGAAACTGTGTACAATGTATACAAAGGAAGGTAATCGTTTTTTTAATCTTCTTTGTGGATAAACGTTAAGAAAATACCTTTTTCTGAGATCTCATTGACATTTATTTTGGTTTTGCTCCCAGTTAGTGTACCAAACCTCCTCTGAAATCTGCAGTGACACATCAGTACTTTCCTGCTTGTACCTTGGCCTCTTGAGATGGAATTCCACCCACTCATACATGTTCTCTGCAGCCCTGCAGGGTCACCTAATCACCATGATTCCAACTTGTTCTCTTCAGATTCCATGAAAACCTCAGTCTCGTGGGTGAAAAGCAAGTGATTAATTCACAAAGCCATCCAGCTGGCTGTTAACCTAGAATTTGTGTCTCTTCGTTTGTTTTCAGCTCATTTGCTATTTGTTATTTCCGCAAAGTACAAAGCTTCCTGCTGTGGTGACAGGTGCAACATTAAATTCTGGTTTAAGATTTTACAAACTTGCCACTTAGGCTTCTGGGGGAAATGAACAAGGGCGAAGAAACACAGACAACACCAGGGTCTGTCTCTTACCTGTTGCTTGTTGTTAGGCGTGTATGGCAGCATGGTGGAAACATGGAACATAATTTCATAGTCTTTATATGTTGTGTACAGAGAATGGGTTCCAGTGGAGTCAGCTACAGTAAAAAAATATATATATAATGATGAGATGCCTATAATAGGAAAAACAGTTCACTTAAGGAAAATATCTTGGAAAAAAAAAAAGGAAATGGTTTAGAATGAAAAGATGTTAGAATAAGATCTAGCATCAGTTTTTTTTTTTTAAATTTAACTTTATTTATTTATTTGTCAGAGAGAGAGAGAACAAGCACAAGCAAGGGGGAGCGGCAGGTAGAGGGTGAAGCAGACTCCCTGTGGAGTAGGCAGCCTGATGTGCGGCTGGATCCTAAGACCCTGGGATCATGACCTGAGCTGAAGGCAGCCACTAAACTGACTGAGCTACCCAAGTGCCTGAGCATTGGTGTTCTTACCCATTTTTTGTATCTGATTCCCTCTGGTAGTTTTGTGAAGCCTATGGGTCCCTTGTCAGAATAATATTTGTAAATGTATAAAATATATATGATTACAACAGAAATCCATTATACTGCAAAATAGTTATCAAAAATACTTTTAAAATGATACTAGATTTCTCTAAAAAGTTTTAGCAATTGATCTAGTAACTACTAGGCCTTTGAAGTAGTGATGTACATAAGTAATATTTTGAAGGGTCTCCAAAAAAAAAAACCAGTATGAAAATACCTATGCTTTCTACTTGCAATAAAATCATAGGTAGAACTTAAACAATTGCAGTTTGTTACCTTCAATTACGAAGAAAGTGCTAAGTTTTAGGGGATCAGTGAAAATAAAGGTAAAATTATTTCACATCCAAGTTTACACACCCCTGAATTCTACCCAAACATCAGTCGAAGAACATCTTTTCCAATACTTCTCATTTAAGCAAGAGAAATGTTCTGTTCTTAAGAAACAGATGGAAATTTACCAAGACTGTAACACTGATTAACAAAGGTATTCTAGCAATGTCCAACAATGTTTTAAGACCGTTCTGCTCTCACCTTCCTTAAGTCAACAGCAACCCCTACCCACTTACTCATTAACAAATCAATTGCCCACAAATAACTGGAAACCAGAGAAATAAGTATTAACCACCCAAACAAAGGGAGCATCTTTAGTCTTAAAGGCCCTGGACATATTGGCTGCAAAAGGACAGAAGTGTGTTCATCCTGGGTAAACTCAAGCCTCCATCAACCATACTGTTGAGGACCAAAATGCTTGACTGCATTTTAGAGAAGCTGCAAGACAGAGCCCCTGGCATATACCAGGAGGCAGTAGTTCTCAAATTTAGTGTGTACAGTAGCATCTGGGGAGTGAGTTTAAAAGGCAGATTCCCATGCATCACCCCCAGAAATCCTGCTCTGTGGGTATGGGGCTGGGCAGAGGAATCTATTTTAATAAACACCCGCAGGGCGACTGTAACCCAGGAGCTCCACTGCCCTTAGGTGCTGCTCCAAGAATAGACTATCACACGGTGCCTTGAAGACAGACTTATAAGAATGTTCTAGAGCCTGGAATTTCAACCTCCAGCTTCTCGGAGGACCTTAATTTTTGAAGCTGATGTTAAATGCAAAGGGTTAGAATTAGAAGCAAGCTAAAAGTGAAATAAAGCACAGACTACTCTTCAAAAATTGCAAAAATAGGTACCAACATATAACTTTCCGAGAAAAAATATCTTCTAAGTCCTAATGACCACCAACACAAAAAACTACAAATAACTGTAATAAATAATTGAACTAGCTAAGATGGCTCTTGAGTATGAAGAACCTATCTACTATTAAGGACTCCTGCTATAAATGACTCTTGAACTGATTAGTACATTTTAAAACCTTAAAGTGAATGTATCTGCTTTGACGTGTACTTACATGTGTTTCAAGTCAATTTTGAGCAAAATTAATGAACTAGAAAAGAGACCGTCATCTAGTATTCATGAATTATATTCTGCTTTTTATGTCTGTCTAATTCTAAAAGGATTACTGCCAGAGAGGATAGCTGATGTGGAAGACAATGTGGAAGGTCATCTGCTTTTCTACTTCTGGCCCATTTTCGCTATCTTTTCTGCATGCCTCATTTATGTCATGAACGCTGCTTGACCAGCCTTTTTCTAGAAGACTTCTGGAAATCCCCATGTTTTGCTGATAATTTTAAACAGTTTAAATAGTTTCAAAATTTTGAACAGTTTAAATAGTTTCAAAAGTTTCAGAGGTGAAATGAGGGCCAAAATAATGACATGTTCCTTTCTGAGAAGAAAGAAATTCCAAAATCCTGAAAATACTATGTACATAACCAGAATTATTAAACTTTATCAGAGAGCACGGAAAATGAATGTTTGTTATATTTTCTTAAAAATAAAGCATCCAATGTTGCTATTGTGGTATTTTTAGTGACCTTGAAACCTTGAAACCATGAAAAATTTAATAGCATGACAATCAGGAAAATCAAAGTGACAAAAAACCTTTTTTTCTCTGGCTGAAGAGAATATATATTAAAAAATTTCTAAAGGGAAATATGCTTTGAGAAGAGGGGTGAAAGGAAGATAATGCTCCTTCATACTTGTCGGGGGGCTTTAAAAGTTAAAAAGTAAATTCAGGCATCTTATGGGTCATCTTGATAATCACATGATCTATCTCCAAATCATACTATCAGCAAGTGACATACACCCACTAATACAATCAGCATTCTATGCAAAGTCAGAGAAAGTAAAATTTCTAATATTCAATGAAGATGATAAGCAGGACTGAATAATTGAGGAATGGTAACAGTATTTTTCTCAGCTGCTCTGAAAAAGTGTAAAACACACGATCGCATCGTACACTAAGTATTTTGACTGAGGATGGTATGAGCTGGTTAATGAGTCTGTAGAGCAGTTTCAGAGACAGTATCATGATCACCCTTGACTGCTTGTGTAGACTCAGCGCCTTGACTTCTCGGTAGTCTAAAGCTTGGTTGAAAAGGTGTCTGTACAAATCTGAATGAGGGCAAGTAATCAGACTGTTGTAGCAACCATTTCTCAATCACTGATAGAGGTATCGGAATTAAGAAAAGCTCGATGAAGGCAAACAAGCCTATGCAATTTGATTTCAGGAAAGCTCCTGGTTTTAAATATTTATGAACACAAGAGAAACGTAATCTCATTAACTAAATACATGTAGGCTAAATAAAGTCAACAGAATGAAGCAAGCTTAAGCTCCCTTAATTAAACATGCTCACCACATCAAATGCAAGATGAAATCAGATAGCTTATAAGTCTCGTTTTTATCCCTTTATTTAATTTGAAATACAGTAATCGTCAGTTGGCTCCTGGGGACTATCCCTTGAACACCCCCAGATGTCCCATCCATGCAACCTTGCCTCGGGGTATGGGGAACGCAGAACCCTGTGCCCACAAGCACAGCCAGGGCCAAGTACTGACATCTGGAACAGCAGCACATATTCGAGAGGACGCACACTTCTGCCTTTGTGGTACGATTTCACTCACTCACTAATGAAGTATTTGGGGAAATCAAGAGTTCTAACCGCTCTGGCATCTATCATGTTTACTAATAATTTTTCAACGTACATTTAGCGGTGGCCTTTACTTCAGGGTCAGGATCAAGAAAAGTTTGTTGTCCTGCCCTTTGCCATGACAGGTGAGCCCATACTATATCAGCTCAAGGCCTGTGTAAGTGTGCAAGTGGATGCACCTGGGACTCGAGGATTCTCAAAACCTCTAACACTTGGAGATGTGAGGAAGGAGGAGATGGTGGGAGCTGGCACTTAGGAGTTAGCCACTATGGTTTTCTGCCAACAACTCACTTGGCAAGATACCTGCGGTTACCTGGCTTCATTTCGGAAGTAAGATCTGAATTTGAATGACAGTAGCATCAAATCTCTCCACTTCTCTGTCCATCAATATTCTTGCTGCTGTGAGGATTACATGAAATAATGGACATGAAAGTCCTTGCCCACAAAAGATGCTCAGGATGGGCGGAGTAGAATTTAGAATGTTGTGCAGTGGAAGTAAAAGAGGGTAGTTTCCTTAAAGAGGGACCTTTACATACTTTAAATTCTTTGCCAGGTGCATTGCAGGAATGCTCAAAGGAAAAATCTTACAGTGTAACACACAGAATGAAGGAGGTGAGAACAGAATCCTTTACTGCAATCGTCGGTCTGCAACTCCAAACAGACCTCTGCATATGCAAAAGCATCTGAGCAGTGTTAGTCGCATCCAGTTCCCTATCAAAGTTTAAATATTTTTTCCAAATAAAGGACTTATTCTCTTTCTGAAAAAATTTGTTACTCTTCCAAGACCCTGAATCTCAGCGGTTCTTGTAACACTACCGAAAAATGGGGGGAGTGACAGGCACTCGCGAACACTGCAGCAAATGAATGAAGGTGAAAGCTTCGGGGAGTAATGCTTTACAAAGGGCTTCTAAAGTCGCCCAGATCCTGCCTTGACAAACAAGCCTCACGCAGGAAATGATTTCCCTCACCCATATACACAGCTAAAAATGAAGGTGGTCTCCTGCTTCCAAACAACAAATTGTTTGGTGGGAAGTTTATTTTTGCATTTACTGTAGTGTGAGAGGATGGTAATTATCTAGAGGTTATGTCATCCAAATGAGGAGACAAAATAAGAAAAAAAAAAAAAAACCACCGAAAATGTCTTCATTGTAGAACCATCCAACCCCCTGACACATCTGTAGCTCGTTTGTGAATGACCTTATTTCTGAACCAGGAAAATGGACTTTGTATGAAAAACTGGGAAAAACAAGAAATGGTTCAAAGACTCCATCAATTCTTCTTACAATCTGAATAGAATCGTAATACATAACAAGCAGAGCCATTTCTCCAGATGGCTTGGGTAATGTGAGCCCAAGGGCTTGAGAGAGGGGGACACAGCCACGAGGCAGAGCTCTGGGCTTTGCTGTACTTAATTCCACGCTTAATTCCATGCTTTCTCCGAACACGTCGTTAACCTCAACACTGGGATCTGTTCTACCTCCCTCATGCTTCCCAGCTGTAAACTTGGGCACGTTAATCTAAAGGAGCCAATTCTGTGTACCTGGCAAGGCCTGTGAGAGTTGCCCGAGATGACAAACATGAAAATATCTGGAACTTCTGCTTCCACCCGTAAGAGTACTTGGTACGGGACTTGTTCTCCCGTTATAAGTAACTAGAAAAGCTAACAAAATATCTGAAACAAATTTTTTCAGGCATTTTATAATAGGTAGCGATGGAAAGTGATCTCAGAAGAAAAAAGAGCCAAAGAAGAGGAACCCTCTGATTTCCATCAGGTTTTCCACTTGGAGGTGCTTTTGGAACAAGAGCACAGAGTATGGCTTTGAAGAGGGAAACCAAAATACACTGGAGTTCAGGAAGCCCGAGGTAGCTGATGCTTGCTGGGCAGAGTACCAAAGAGGAGGAAACTCCACAGTGAGAGAGGTTCAGAACTCTGCGTAAGAGTCCTTCAGTCTTGGACTTAACAGTAAGCTGCACACACAGAGAGTAAGATTCCAAAAGCCAGGCAAAGAAAAACTATTAGGGGAGTGTGCAGCATAGTGACTATAGTTAACAATACTGTATTGTGTATCTTAAAGTGTCTACGAGTAGATCAAAAAAATTCTCAACCCAAGAAAAAAAATTTTGTAACCTTATTTGGCAACACGTGTTGACTAGACTTACTGTGTGGTAATTTCCAATATATACAAGTATTGAATCATTACATTCTACACCTGAAACTAACAATGCTATATGTCAATTATACCTCAATAAAAGAAAGAGAAACTACGAGGGAAAGAAAAACCAGCAGAGAATTACGAAGCAAACAATTCTCACAGTTCACATAGGTTGGAAGACACTCAAATTCTAACGAGCCACAGGAAAGAGACCTCCCTGCATATGTGGGTATTCAGACACAAGAAAAGTCATGCCTTAATAGCAGAGCTAAGTTAGAGGGTAAAGAACAGCTCTAGGTATGCTTTAATAAAGCTTAACAACAAGATTCACAAAGATCAAGCTGTTTTGTAAGTAACGTATCTGCCCACCAAAACAAAACTCAACAGTCCTTTTACAGAAGACAACAAAATTTAGACAACCATAAAACCTTCGCAATATACACTCTCTAATCAAAAGTAACCAGACATGAAGCAGTAAAATGTAACTCAAAAGCCAGAGAAAATCGGTTAGATGGAGATCTTGTCAAATGACAAGGATGAGAGAACTGGCACACAAAAACTTTGAAACAGCAATCATAGATAGGTTCAAGTATTTAAAGGACAAGTGAACCTACAGAGGAGAAAGTGAGAAATATAAGAAAAGAGGACGAAATGCAATTCTGGCCCTGAAGATGACAATATGTGTCATCATCAAAATTTCATTGGACTGCATTAACAGCAGATTAAGACTCTATGGAAGAAAAGAAAAACAGTGAATTTGGAAGATATATTAAGAGAAATTATCCATATGGAAGCATAGGGAGAAAAAAAAGTTAAAAAAGTTAAATTAATAGAGCCTCATTAATCCATAGTATGCTGGTGAGTGATCTAATGTATGTGTAACCGGAACATTCAGAAGAGGGGCACAGGAAAAAATAAAGAAACCAAGACTGACAATTACTATTTTTATTTGATGAAAAGCAAATCCACAGATCCAATCACATCCAATCACTGCTGAATGTAAAGGAAACAATCCTTTAGGAACACTGAACTGGAGAGTTCTCTCTCTCTTTAGAGGGGGGAGGTGCAGAGGAAGAGGGAGAGAACAATTCTAAGCAGGATCCATGCCCACCGCAGAGACTGACTTGGGCTCGATCTCACAACCCTGAGGTCAAGACCTGAGCTGAAATCCAGAGTTGGACACTTACCCAACTTAGTCACCCAGGTGTCCCAGCATTTTCTCATTTTAATGATTATATTGAAAGAAAGGGTTTCCTGACCCAAAATAAAGCTGGACAAAATGTGGGGAGATGACCTAGCACACACAGCAAATTCTCATCCCTGGGTGCGCCATGGCCAGGGAGAGGCTGCTGGGGTATGCAGAGGCTGGTTTTGATCCAGTCAGCTTGAAATAAGAGAGATAAATATGCAAACTGCCTCTTTTGGGGCTGTAGAATAGACATACTTTCGGACTTCTGTTCCCTGGAGGAAATCTGATTCTGAAAGGGCAGAAAAAGAAATTACGGACTCTTCCACTCCTCAGTTTTGCCCTGAAAGGTTACAGGGGCCTTAAAGGAGGGCACAGAGCTAAGAGGAACCCTTTACTGCTGAACATTCCAGAACTGTGAAAGTGCACCATCAGAGTTTACTAATCCAGGCCTGTCCCCCCCAGCCTTCACCGTTATTAGGATTTGGAGGCAAAATATGCACAGTGCTTATCTAGTGTCTTACTTGATGCCACACTGCTTATGCATGGTCTTGCTATTCTCACTCTTGCTATTCTCACACTGCCTTTCATCACCCAGAGGCAGCTGGGAGTGTATGAATGCATAAATCGTAGTCCAATTTCCAATCTGGCCACTCATGCATAGAATCAGGGTGTTTATAGTATCCACAATAGCTGAACTATGGAAAGAACCCAAATGTCCATTGACAGATGAGTGGATAAAGATGTGGTATATATATACAATGGGATGTTAATATACATCCATATGAAATACGGAATATATATATGAGTATATATGTATATAATGGAATATTAGTCAGCCATCAAAAAGAATGAACTCTTGCCATTTGCAGTGACATGGATGGAACTAGAGGGTATTATGCTAAGTGAAATCAGAGAGAGACAAATACTGTACGATTGCACTCATATGTGAACTTAAGAAACAAAACAGATGAACCTAGGGGAAGGGAAGGAAAAATAAAATAAGATAAAAACAGAGAGAGAGGCAAACCACAAAAGACTTTTAACTCTCGGAGACAAACTGAGGGTTGCTGGAGGGTACGGGAGTGGGGGGATGGGGTAAATTGGGTGATGGGCATTAAGGAGGGCACTTGATGTAATGGGCACTCGATGTAATGAGCACAGGTGTTATCTGCAACTGATGAATCACTGAAGTCTACCCCTGAAACTACTAATATACTATATTTAAAAAAAAAAAAAAAAGAACCAGGGTACTTGTTATATTCTCTTCCCAGACCCTTTCATATAGCTCTTTGCAATGAGAATAATCTATATAACACAACAAATAGGGACAAGAGGACTGAAGCGTAGAGAGCAAATGTCAGAGTCTCTGGAAAAGAAGAGTCTCAGGGCACACTGAGATTCCACATTTCATGCAGTTGCAAGCAGAGTATGGAACGTTAAAATAATATTTAAGAGTTGAGGTTATTTATGGGCTTTAATGGTCTCTCTTGCATGTCGTTTCCAAGTTGGCAACAGCAAAACCATGGCAACAGGAAATTCTTCCCTGCAGTGGAGTTTATGAATGCTTTTCTGTTTTCATGACTCAACTCCTTATTTAATTTCCTGTACAGAAAACCGGAGAGGATTACTATAGACTACAGTACAGATATGCTCATCCAAAGACCCTAAGAAAAACAGGTCACAGGTGTCCATGGACGGATTTCGAGATAAAATTTAAAACTGCCTCCTCACAGACACCTAGCAGATGTCAACCTACTCTAACCTAAATAGATACCTGAGAACTTAACTACTTTATTAATGACTTGGGGAACGGGAGTGTGCATGTATGTTCATGTACTTTGTATGTTCATGAGCCACAGCTAAAAAACCCTGTTCCATCACTGTGCTTTTAATCACCGAATTTCAGGAGCCAAATTGATACCAAAGTTAAGAAGCCTATTTTCTCAGGGATTCCATTAGACTCTGAACAACAAAAATAGAAAATAACCAAACAAAAGCCCTCACTATCAACAGAATACAAAAATGAGTAAGAAAACCGTACGAGGACTGACTGCATAGATAAGCACGAGGATTATGAAAGAAATTAATGAAAGTAAAAAATTCTAGAGCTTATGACCAGATGGTTTGAAGATTCTGGAATTTTCAATCCCTCTTAACATTCAGCTAAATATAGGGAAATCTGTGCAACACTATCCAGGAGCCATCCTGCATGATTTGTACCCACGGCTCTACTACTCCGTCGACACTTCTGGTAACACGATTGTCTTTTTTTTTTTTTTTTTTTTACCAGTCCAATCCTAGTGACTTTGATTACAGTCTTCAATTGTTTTGGTGCCACATCCTCCCTCTCTGGCTTCCTCTCCCCTCTCAGCAGCAGTGTTCTGCAGTAACTGGCAATGTTGTTTTATGGGCAATTTAGCAGATGAACATCAACGCAGCAGGAGGGAAATAAGCCTAGCAGGAGAGTAGAAGTATTTCTTACTTTTGGTGTCAAGCTGTGCACGATACTTCTCAAATCCTTTGAGCCGAACACGTTCTCCCAAGAGCTGAAGGAATTCCTCAAACGCTGGGCCGGCAGACTCATTGTTGTACATCTCTTCTTCAGTGCTCTGCCCAGCTCTGCAGTACATGACGCCCACCTTCTGCTGATAGTTCAGCTGGGAAGAGAGGCAGTACAGGGCATGTGAATGTAGGCAGGCCCACCATGCCCCACTTCAATGCTCCTAACTCCTGTAGGGCACAGGCCCGTCAGAAAGCTAACATCTCTCTTCTCTTGAAATCCGTCTGTTTTAATTCTTCTGTCTCTAATCCAAAAAATACAGCAGAACGAGCATTTATACCTGTCATCTTCACAAGTTAAGAGAAAAGGCCAGGAAAATGAATTAACACTTTCTGTAGTACGACAAGATCATGCACCCTTTGAAGGGTACTTCAGGGAATTTCTCTGAATGGATTACAGGGCACAAAATGAGACTCTAAAAAACAGCTTGACAACAAAAGATAATTTTTTAGTCATCTCCCCCTATTAAAAAGGGGAAGTCTTTACAAATTTAAAAGCGGAGGTTCACTTTACAAAAGATACTTTAAAATAAATATTGTTTCACACTAAAAAGCCCATAAATGTATTGGCGAATTTTTAGGGGTTTTTTGTTGTTGTTTTGTTTTGTTTTGTTTTTTGTAAAAATGGAAAAGATTTCAATCCCAATGCCACTTTTCCAATATACTAAAGTATAAACCTCAGTTGTAGCTTTGTCAGAGCATTAACATCATCAACAATACACTTTTCAAATATTTTTTCTAAACGATGAGTGCCTGAATAGAAACTTGAAAAGGGGTTTCATAATGGCAAATCAGCTAGTGGCAAATATTCCCTCCTCAAAGACAGTTAAAACAAATCATTCAGGAGATTTAAATATGATGTAACATTAATCAAAATATTTACTCATCAATGATTCTGCAAACAAATTTTATGGTGATATTCGCCATTTAACAAGACATTAGTTTTTTTTTTTCTTTTAAGATGTATTTACTTGAGAGAGAGAGAGCCTGCGCACACACATGAAGGGGGGAGGGGCAGAAGGAGAGGGACCCAAAGAAGCTCAGACTCCCACTGAGCGCAGGAGACCAACCTGGGTCTGGATTCCAAGACCCCGAGATCATGTCCTGAGCCGAAACCAAGAGCCCGACACTCAACCAAAGGAGCCACCCAGGCATCCCAAGACATTTAGTTTTCAGTATAAAAATTCAGACTTTTAATTCCCCAGTGAAATCGAGACACTCCATTACTGCTTTGGCCCCTTTCCAGGGTGACACTGCAGCCAGTGCATCCGTCAATGTTCATCTCCCAAAGCGAAAGGGGAAAGGGAAGAGGAAAAATTGTAACCCCTAACATTTACCAAATACCCGCTCTACGCCAATCCCTGTTTGGTGTTTAAGAGTTGATCCTCACAACAGCCCATAGAGCAAATATTATCCCTTGTGACAGATCAGCGGAGCCAGAGAGTGGAAGAGGAAGTGACCAGGGAGCAGGAAGAGGCACAAGACCACAGACTGGGTGCTGGCTCTCCTAAGTACCACCAAGAGTCAGCCAGGCTTGAATCCACAGCCCCTGATTTGCAATTTTGGAGATGAAAGGTAAAAACCAAATTTAGGCAAACACATGTGGCAGTATCACTTGATGGGGCTGACAAATACTTTTTCAATTTATTCCACGTTATATGAATATTCACATTTTTCCCCTGTGGAAATATTAATGTGATTGTGGGTGCTGTCTCAGACCCCAGTGGGAATATTACCATATGGTGTATATATATTCTTTTGTCCTTCTAAAATGAGGACATTTCTGAATTCTGAAACCCACCCAGCCCCTACCATTTTACATAAGGGAGTGTGAACCTGAACTACTCTTTCCAACTTTCCAAACCAAGTGATTCAGAATAGTAATGAGGAAATGTCACAGGGGCAACACCCTCACTTGCTTTCCTCCCTCCAAAGCACACTACCTCATTGACGAGGAAGCACCACAGCCTTAGTAGGGCCCCCAGAGACAGGAGAGCTCCTAGGAGTGACTCTCCCTTGCTCCACCGACCCCAGCAAGCAGAAGGTCAAGTGCCAAGTCGGAAACTTGCAAACAACCAGATAGAGTAACCATGGCAGATCTTCCAAACAGCATGTGACGTCACATTATTTCTACTTCATTTAAATCATCGACAGAAACACATTCGACCTAGTTCCTCTTTTATATACCACACGTAGGTAAAACGGAACACAAGAGGTCAGAATAAAACCCCCTGCACACCGCTGACATGTCTCCCTTCTCTCAGCCAGCCTGCTTCGAGTGTCTGGATGTGGCTAACATCCGCAGGGTGACTCCCACAGGTAGGGATCTCACCTGGGCCTTAGATTTAATCTGAGTAGCTACCCTACTAAGTCTCAACAAATAAAAAATAGCGGTAGGCTCTGTGTCAACTACAAAAGAAGTCCTTCATATGGCCAGATCTCTACGGTCTCCCTGCAGGAAGGGCTATCAAAGAGATGAAGGCAGGTGGAGAAAGGAAGGGGTTTTGAGCTATTTGCTGTTTGGCTCTGTGCCTCCCAGATCAGCCTACTCAGGCCACAGTGTAAAACAAAAGTCATCCTGTTCAAGAGAAAGCATCAGAGTGACACTGGATTTGTGGATGGCTTTTTAAAACTTCTCAGATAAAGGCCAAAGATTTCACTGTGCAAAATTCAAAAGGATTCATTTCTATAAGGAAAGGAGTTCACTACAGAGAGAAGTAAGGAAACTTCCCTGAAACCACTGGAGGAGCTGAATCCGAGGACAATGAGACAGTGTGCCGCCTCCTTCTGACGGATTTCTCATCCTCTGGTGAACTCCACCGGCAGCTCGGAGAAGAAGAAACTGGCGTCTGCTGCTCGTGAAAAGAAGGAGCCTTTAAGAGGATTACAAAATTTGTTCGAATGTCAGGTTTCCTCCGGTCTGAAACTGTGCCAAATGTCACTGCTCTACCCTCTAACGTGACAATCTGACTGTATTCGTGGTTTCCACTGCAATTAAATCAAGGTAGGTGGTATTCTCTGAACGCAGGCTCCTGCAATCCTTAGCAACCCTGCCCCCTGCCAGAAACAGAGGAGCTGGGGAAGAGGAGTGAGGTAAATAGAACATGGACCATTTCAAGAGAAAGAGCAAATGTAAACGGAGGCAGAGCTACGGTTTGGGGTTGTGAGTCGTTAGGAGGTTACATAAAATAGCACTCTTCTTTTTTTTTTTGAGACATACACAAACACATCTGTACGGGTTTACATATATGAATATATAATCCTTCCGTGTCCTCAGAATAGAGTTATGAGGACACCAGAAGCCATCCTGGGAACAGGCATGTGTTTACCCACAGTTTGGGATCTTCACTTTGGATAATTTCAGGGCCATGCTATACGATCCCATGCTTGCATATCAATGGCTGACAGGGAGCTTTCTGGAAGCATTCAGACCCCCACCAATGTTTCTACTATAACAAGGAATGATGGTCAATCCAACAGTGCAAAGGTTATATTTGACATGAAGGTCTTGAATCTCAATAAAGCAGAGTGTCCTTAAAACCCACCAAAGTGATATGGGCTCTCAGAGATAGGAACCAACAGTAGATAAAATTGCTCTTCCTCTAAAAAGTGGAAACTTCAACACAGAATCAAAGAAACAAAAACAAATACTCAGAACCCTGAGTGTCTGGAAGGATGGATGATAAAGTCAGAGCCCTCCGCCAACAAAAACACAACCGAGTAAGCAACTTAGTTCTGCATTTCCACTTCTTCTTGCCTGGTGTCCCGACCTCAGCGAGGCTACTGGGGCGGCAAAGACCACGAGACAAGCCAGTTTTCAAATTCTTATACAATCTTTACATTGTTTGACTTAATCCGGAAATTTCAAACCGTCGGTATGAGTCATGGTATTTCACTGTGAGGCGGTTCTCAGACCGTGGGCCATGAAGCTGTGAGGGGGCCTGAGCTTTGCTCTGGGACACAGATATTTGGAAGCAGTCTGATCCTTTCAGTTCTTGCTTTTAAACTCCGTTAGGCCGTACAACAGTAATGTTTAACTTAAGGATAATTTTGCCCCACTACCGAGGCAAAACCATGCTGAGAGGACTCTCTGCCATGGGAACCAGGAGGTTCTCCAGTTGGCTTGGTGGAGGCAGAAGCCATTCCTGGCCTTGTGGGAGGACCGAGGGTTTGCCCCCCTAAACCTGGAAGGTGGTTCTCACCCCGGACTCAAGTTGTTTCCTCAAAGGCACTCACTTACTTGTACTCCCTGGACTAAGCTGTAAGTCTGACTTGGGAGACTGCCTGCCGGGCTTCCACAGATGCCCCCCCCACCCCCTCACACTCCAGTCCTGCACCGCAGTCTGCAAACTCTTCAGGCAGAAAGCTGGTGTGATCTCCCTGTCCATTTAACTTGCTTCCCACCTCCCAGAGATCACTGTCCTTTGCTGCCTAATGCCCCAAATCCTAAAAACCATTGTTCCATTGTTTTGCCTCGTTTTTTTTTTAAAGTTGTTTCAGATGAAAAGGTAAATCCAGTCTCTCTTTCTTAATCTTGGCTAGAAGCAGAAATCTGCCTTGAATTTTTAGATTAACTTTATTGGCATATAATTTCTGAACAGCAAACTGCATCCATTTAATTTGATAAGTTCTAATACACCTGGTACCACTATCAAAATACAGAAAATTTCCATCATTTCCGAGTTTCCTGGTTCCTGTTTGTAGCCCATCCCTGTATCAACTCAGATGATCACTGTCCCCCACCCCCAACTATAAATTACTTTTCCCTACATTTTTAAAGAATATTTTTGTTGGGTAAAATCCACTGTGAGAGTTACTCTTTTGGCACTCTAGAAACCTGTGCTGGCTTCTACCTTTTCTTTAGGCTTCAGAGCCCAGCAAACGGTTGATTTTAACAGGGGAGAACCCGAATAGACATTTTTCTAAAGAAGACAAACAGGTGGCCAAGAGACACAAGAAAAGATGCTCAACGTCATTAATCATCAGGAAAATCCAAGTCAAAACCACAATGAGATATTACCTCAGAATGACTAAAATCACAACCACAAGAAATAGCAAGTGTTGATGATGATGTGGAGAAAAGGGAACCCTTGTGCATTATTGGTGGGAATGCAAATTGGGGCAGCCCCTGTGGAAAACAGAATGGAGGTTCCTTAAAAAAATTAAAACAGGAAATATCATATGATCCACTAATTCCACTACTGGGCATTTACCCAAAGAAAATGAAAACACTAATTGAAAATGATAAATGAACCCCTATTATTATTGCAGCATTATTTCCAATAGCCAAGACATGGAAGCAACCTGAGTGTCCATTAATAGATGAATGGATAAAGAAGATGTGGTACATGTATACAATGGGATATTACTCAGTCCTGGTCATTTTCAACAACACAGATGGACCTAAAGGGTATCATGCTAAGTGAAATAAGTCAGAGAAAGACCAAAACCATACGATTTTGTTTATATGTGAAATCTGAAACAAACCAACAAACGAAGCAGAAACAGACCCATAAAAACAGAGAACAAACCAGTGATTGCTCAGAGTGGGATGGGGGGTGTGGGAGAGACAAAAAGGGTGAAGAGGAGTGGGAGATGAAGGTTTCTAGTCATGCAAAGAGTAAGTCATGGGGAGGAGAGGTACAGCACAGGGATACAGTCCCTGGTACTGTCACAGCACTGCAGTGACAGATGGCAGCTACACTCGTGAGCACAGATAACGCAGAGACTCCCTGAACCACTGAGCTGCACACCTGAAACTAACATAACATTGTGTGTCAGCTATACTTCAACTAAAAGAAACAACAAACATATCAAACTGATCACTGTGAGTTGATACTGAATCCTACAACCTTGCTGAACACCCTCCGCAATCCTAGGAAGTTTCTGTAGATTCCTTGGGGTTTTGTACATAGACTACCATGTCACTGAAATAGGGACAGTTGGTTGTTTTTTTTTTTCTTTCCTTCAGCAGTTTTTTTTTCTTTTCCTCTTCTTGCCTTATTGCGCTGACTAGAACTTCCAGTACCATGTTAAACAGCAATGGTGACACTGTTCTTGCCTTCTGAACACTAAGTCGTTCACAGTAAGTAGGATATAAGCTGTAGATGTTCTTCACTAAGTTGAGCAAGTTCCTCCCTACTTCTCTTTTTATAAGGAATAAACTACTGTTGTTTCTCAAATCCCCCAAACCTTAGCCAATGTGCCTCCTTCACTCCACTTTGCAAATTCATTTTATGTTTGCTTTATATACAGTATACAAGGTTTTTAGCTTTACTTAGCAGGAAGAATAGGCAAAAAATAGATCTACCTCATACTTTCAGAAGCAAAAGTACAAACTTACTTTTAAAAACTATTTTGTCCAGGGGGCACCTGGGTGGCTCAGTGGGTTAAGCCTCTGCCTTCGGCTCAGGTCATGATCCCAGAGTCCTGGGATCGAGCCCCATATCAGGCTCCCTGCTCATTCGGCGGGAAGCCTGCTTCTCCCTCTCCCACTCCCCCTGCTTGTATTCCCTCTCTCGCTGTGTCTCTGTCAAATAAATAAAATCTTAAATAAATAAATAAATAAATAAATAAATAATAAAAACTATTTTGTCCAGTGTTCCTGGTTATTCTCACTGGGTAAGTTGGTCTGCAGCAAACTATTCAGTCATTACTGGACATGAAGACCTTGTTCATTTTTCAAAATCCTCATCATTCACACTTATAGCATTTAACATGATGAATTTCTTAACCACTTCTTAAAAGACTCATCACTACACTGTCCCCTAAAAAGAATGTCAAAGAGACTGGAAAAATTCAATGTTGTGGGCAAGAAATGTCATTTAGAAAATTAATCCTCACTGGAAATTACTAACAAAAATAAAATCACTTTAAAAATGACATGGATACTGGTCGGAAAGTTATTTTAAAAAGCTGACTGAGATGCTGTCAAAATTATTTTTATTTGTGCACATTTTTATTTGTGCACATTTTATTTGTGCAGCATATTCTAAGCTATTTTTACCTTATTTTTACCTTTATTTTTACATAAAAAATTTTTATACAAACATGCAATAATCTTCCCTAATGTGCAAAATTTCTCACAAAAATAAAAAGTTTCATATTATGTATTAAATTGATAACAAATGTACCTGGTCTTGATTTGGCATTAAGACAAATTTCTATTATATAGAAAAAGGCTCTTCATTGCATCATTGTTTGTAATAGGAAAAGACTGGAATCAATCCAAATGTCCATCAATAAGGGAAACTGATAAATTATGGTACAGCAACACAAGAGTATTATGTAGCCATAAAAACAATGGGAAAGCTTTCTTATATATTGATATAGAAAGATCTCCAAAATTCATTACTCAGTGAAAAAAGAAAGTGTCCACAGCATGCTATATTCTGTATAAGGAAGAAATAAGACTCTATATGCATATATGATGGTATCTGTATAAAACAGACTATATAAGAAACTAGTAAAAGGGTAACAACTATGTAGGAAGAGAGGGGAGAAAATAGAACAGAGTAGGAATGGGATCCCTCAAAGTAAACATAATTAGTTTGATTTCTGCACCATTTGAAGATATTAGCTAGTTAAGATAAGTCCCGTACGAAAGAAACCAGTTTAGACTTTTGTTCTAAAGCTGAATTTAAAACACAATCCACAATTTAAAGCCAAGACTGAAATATCTGCACTCCATTACTCTTTTTGGACTGTGAACCAAAGAGTCCTCACCGCATGTCTTTACCATGCTCAAATCCATCCTGCAAACTGCAGTCCCACCACAGCCCAATGTCACTGCTATCAGCTGGGCTAATCAGAGAATATTCCCACTGGACAGGACTCCAACCAGTCATCCAACCCAGCCTCAGCCCGGCGTAAGAGCATGGATGAGCCAGGGCAGATACTTGTGAAGAGAGGAAATAAAGCTACAGATGCCACCGCCTTCTTCCCCTGGCCTGATGATGGTCATGTGCATTTCCCTCCTGATAACAGATATACAGGTCCATGAGCGGTTTAGAACCAAGGTGGTGTCCATCTGAATTTAATTGGGCACTAGCTGTTATCATAATCTAAAAGAAGAGTAAGATCTCAGGAATGGTAATTGTTCTGCCAAAGTTTCATTCATATAAAAGGGGTTTTGGGAAAGATGTTTTCCTTATGGTTCATTCTTTAAATCTGGCTGCCTGAATCAAAGAAGAAAGTGACTGGTCAAACTCACTTATCCTCAATAAAATAATGCTACGCGGCAATGAATATCCTCTGTCAGCACAGAATTTCATTCATATCTTTATTCAAAGAATCAGTGCTATTCGTTATCAAATAACATTTGCTTCTTTCCTTAACATTTCTTCTTGAAATAAATATTGCAGACCTAATTAGATATGACCATTTTCCCCTTTAACTTCAATAACTTGAGGGGTAAGTTTTTAAGGAATAGAAAGCCCAATAAATATTTTCATTTCTTTGCATTTTTAATAATTATCTAGAAAAACAGTGGAGATACTCATTTAGGTAAAACCACTACCATGTACATGAAAGTTGACATTTCCTAATGAAACAGGACTACCGATTCTCTCTACTGCAAACTGGCAACTGTAATTTAATATGTTCTACTTAATACTAGACGCCGAAGCCAGCAGCAGTACTGCTTGGAGCCGTCTTTCCAGTTTCTTCTCCCACTCAAGGGAGGTAAAGGAGGACAGAGTGTTCAGTGCACTGCGTAAGAGCGAAGGCTTTGGAATTCGAATGCCTGCACTCAGGACCGCTGCCACCAGACCCTAACTGTGAATGGTGGGGTCTTTCGGCCTCTTTGTGCCTCAGTGCTCTTGTCTGTAGAACAAGAACAAGAACAATAACAGCACAGACACCAAAGGATTCTGAGGACTAATTAAAATAATTCATGTAAATTGCTTCATAGGATGCCTGGCTTGGTTACTGCTCAATAAAAAGTATATATACTTTTATTACTCTTAAATGTGCCTCCCATTCCTGTGCAGCTAGGCTGTCCGCTACCATAACCACACTCTGCTTCCATCCCTCTGTGCTTTGTTCTCACTGTTAGGGGTCTTGACCACCGCCCTGAGGAAATCCTCCTCCCTTCCATGGCCCAACTTGGGAACGGGCCTCATCAGTCATGGCTTGGCCCTGTTGGCCTGCACCTCCGTTGCTCTTTGTTTGCAATTCTCTTTATTATACTCATTATATTAAACCTGACTTTCATCATTGTAATTTATGACCTTGTCTCCTTCATGGGTAAGGACTGTGTCTTACTAGCCTATTTATTCTCCATGGTATTTAACAATCCGCGGAGAGTGGTTCTCAATAAGCATTTATTAGATTTGAAACAGTTGTGCTTACCTCTGACCGTGAACATGACATTTACCTGGCCTGTACTAGCAGCGCTCTCATGGGACGCTCACAAAGGTTAAATGAGATGGTGCATGCAGCGGGCTACCAACAAGCTAATATTTTATCATTATCAACCACACTAATAGTTCCTTGGAGCACATCATGTGCCCAGCACAGTGGCTTTCCATTCCCTTTACACAGAGTAGATGAGGTAAAGGTGTTTTTAAGTGACTGATAAAGAAAATGGCTCTGACGTGGCAAATTTAAAAGTGACTATTAGCTTTATTATTAAAAAGTTGGCCTGAAGAGATCATGAAATTCCTTATATTTTACAGCATAGTTTTGAGTATCTAAATAATTCAAGACATGCAGAAGTATAAAAACTTGCAAACTGTAAAAACAAAGGGCAGTATTCTGCAAAAATGTATACCCAGTGGTCAGGACTATTAAGGGAAAACAGCACTGAGAACTTCTGAAAGTCTCAATCTTCTCAAGTGTAAAATGGGCCAATGATTAGAAGCCATATGCAGGGCACTGTAAGGAGTAAGTCAGGACATGTGCTAAAGTGCTTACGGCAGTGCACTAAGTAAACATACATGCTGATCTAATTTATTTTTATCATAAATGATGTTCTCAATTATCTAATAAGTGAAGGTCTAGGACCAAGATGGATAAACTAAATCCAGAGCTGATCCAAATTTTCTGAGTCACAGTCTGTTCTAAATTATTGACAGTGTGAAGTCACTGGTAGGGTATTGCCCTGTCTAGGATGATGGAAATGGACATCAATAAATAGTGAGAGCCCAAAAAGGCATCAGGAAGGAGAATGAAGCTCAGCGAAGCCACATATAAAATGTGGATAAGCATATATTCATTTTCTAAAACCTCAGAAATTAAAACACCTACCTTCAGTTCCCACCAACACATCAGTCTAATCGAATGAAAAATACATGTTTTATATTTTTGTGAAATGCTTTCTTTCATATATTACAGATATAATTTTAATTTGTTCTTCTATTCATTTCAGCTTTTTAGAAGTGGTAAAATGAAAAAATAAAGCATCAGAGATCTGAAACGCAAAATGTCACAATGAAGCAAGCAAACAGTGTTTTCTTTTTCCAAGCATAATCACGTATGCTGTTTAAAGGAATTGCTTAAATAAAACTTAAGGGGAGATCTAGAAGTTCTTTTCAGTGAGTCTAGTTTCCTGATATCATTCTATGAATCTTTTTAAATGTAAGGATGTACAAAGCATGAAATTTTTTAAAAATGATGACATGGACCGAAACAGAAAACGCTTTGCAATGATTCAAATGTGTAATCCACTGCACTTAGATGCGTTTCTTTTTTAAAATCTGTATATATAAACGCATGAAAATAATCATTTTCTCAAAATGATTCCAAGGCCTTAATGAGATTTCCTACCCAAAAAAATGACTCCCCAGACTAAACGCTCAAGT
Organism: Mellivora capensis; assembly: GCA_004024625.1. Classification (NCBI taxonomy): domain Eukaryota; kingdom Metazoa; phylum Chordata; class Mammalia; order Carnivora; family Mustelidae; genus Mellivora; species Mellivora capensis. Next base: position 129,328 of record PISX010000948.1, read on the forward strand.
ATGCATGTCATCTGCTTTTTATCAGCACAATCCTGGCTTTGAATGCTATGGAGATATAAATGAGAAGACAGAGGCCAAGGGAGTTTGGGGTTGGGAGGGGTGAGGTGTGGGGAGGTGCTCCTTAGTCCAGATTTAGAGCTGCAGATTAGAATAGCAGGCTCTAAACTTCTGGGTTTTACTGCCTAGTAAAATGTCCAAAATAAAACTGGGGAGCCTACCCTAGGTTGCCAAACTTTAATTTCTCAGACGAAAGGCATTAGAGAAACAACTAACACATATTATCATCAATAATTTATGAAGGAAAGGATATTTTAATAACCCCTAAGAATAAACAGCCCATAATTGTAGCATGGGCAGTTTTGTGTATTAAATAAATTTAGCTTTAAGTTAAACTCACTATATAGTGTTCTTATCTTTTCTATGTTGATGGGATCAGAAAGTGTTCATCACTAAGAGAGGGCCTAAGATGGGCCAGAGACCACACAAGATGTCTATAATTAGGGCACCCACTTTTTCTTGAATATGGGTACAACAAAAGAAAAATGGCAAAAAATACCTCCCCTCTAAAAAATAACCTGTTCTAATGTAGGATTTAGAATGTTCAATTTGTGATTACATTATCGGTGTCTAAATAGAATTCTCCTTGAAAAGCATAGTAACTGAAAAGACTGAGTCCATAAAGTAGAACCTAATCCTCATTTTTCTATTCCTCCTCTGTTAGACTGAATTTCAGAACATTTACTGGAAAACAGCCCCCAAACAGTTGAGCTTACTGGTACATCAGTGGTCTTCTGAAGCATTCCAAGTTTGCCTGATTTGAATGTTATTAACGTGGACACACGGAGCCTACTTGAAATCTATGTACAGAACAGACATCGGCTGAGCTCTCTGACAAGTAAAGTGAATGGACAGAGACAGCAATGGTTTGAAAAGTCGTGTCCAGCCACTGGCTCCTAACACATCCCTACTGACTGACTTAAAAGGGTACACCTTAAAATGGATTTTTAAAAACTCCTAGTCATTTTAATAATGTTGGAATTTTTGGTTAATTAAGGAGATGCCATCAAAATTTGTTCATAAAATGGCATTCAATAAGTGGACCAATTTTATATTTGGAGGAATTTTTTTATTGCAATAGTAAAGCTATAATTAGTCATTGCGCCAGGATATAATATGGCTGAAATGTTCAAAGTTGTTCAAAGAGAGAGTCAGAGTATATAAATACAGCATCTAACACAACTAGCCCAGATGCTCAAACTATTCCAAGCAGAATGTGGGCACATCCCTGGTTAGTGGATTTTCCAGAGCATAACTTTCTGTTCTCTACCCTTTTGCCCGTCTCTGTGTGGATTATCTTATCAACCATCTGCATCTTGACCAAATGGCCACACATTAAGGTACAGGAAGTTTGGAAGTGAGAAAATCTTGAGCATTTTCCTTTTGTGGCTAATTAGGACACAGATTTTTAAAATCTTGGCTAGCATACGTCTTCGATGGTATAAATAGACTTTTGAAAACTGAAGCGTTTAAGAACAGCATGGTACAGTGGCTAACAGCTTTGAACTTACTGTGTGAACCTGGGCTTATACTCAATCTCCCGTGCCTCAGGGTCCTCATCTCTAAAATGGGGATAACAATGGTGCCATTCTCACAGGGTTGGGAGAATAAAATGGGTAACATATTTAAAGCACTTAAAACAGAGCCTCTTATTACTACTACTACTTATTCCTAGAGTATCTGAAAAATTCACTGCATTTATGGAAGATTTTATAGTGAGAGTTTACACTGAATACAGGTTACAGGTTAAGAACTGTAACTATCAGTTCAGACATAGAAAATTTTATCAGATGAGAAATGTTCAGAGAGTTAAGGAGAAAATGAGTAATTGCAAAGAGACCATCTTTTGTCATAAATGGTATCAGTTTTCCCTGTCAAAAAAGAAATATTGAGGTCTGTATTCTGGAAACCTAACAGTTAATCTGAGCAGCAACAATGCCCTCCCCTAGAAGTCAAACTCACCCCTTGTTCATCCAGTTTCATGAGTTGCTCTGTGACCTTGGGAGTGTTGAAGGCCAACCTCAGGCACTGGACATTGAGCTCAGGAATCACATGCTCCAGCACTTCCTTCAGGGGCAGTCCTCTGGCTGTTGAGTGCTTGGCTGTTGAGGGAATGGCGTCCTCCAGGACCGAGCCTCTCAGTGTCATGAGCTGAAAGACAGACGCGCGCTCCGTTGAGGACTCCGGGTGTAAGTACATCAAACGCTACCGCCTAGGGTAAGAGGCTGCCGAGGGGCAGGGAAGGACTTCTGAAGGGGAAGCTGGTGAGGGAGAGAGAATGAATGGAGGGATAGAAGAAGTCTGCGTATGAAAAGAGGCCAACACTTCCAAGACCCAGCCAAGTCCAAAGGCACTCATCATTAAGCCTTTCAGGGACACCTACTTAAAAACCAGATACAGCATTTCCTTGGAGAGCTCAATAAGATCAAGGTCTTTATATGGCTGTAAAACGCCACTAAACGAATAAAGAAGGACGTATCCTGGAGAAATATCTGAAAAATAAAGGCTCAGTACTTAGATGTTATACCTTTCTTTTATTTTATATTACATTATTTTACTACGCAATTATTTTACGTTACATTACAAAATTTTATTACATTATTTTATTACAAAAGATAAAGGGAAGGATAAAGTTTTAAATTTCATAACATACTGCTCACAAGCATATACTATTTATATTCCCAAAAGCTACGATAGTAAGACCATGACTGCAGCTAGTACAGCAGCCTAGACAACAGCACTGAAAATCACTTTAGATTTCCCCTTATTTTTTTTTTTTAAGATTTTATTTATTTACCCAATGCAGAGAGAGATCACAAGCAGGCAGAGAGGCAGGCAGAGATGGGGGTGGGAAGCAGGCTCCCCGCTGAGCAGAGAGCCCGATGTGGGGCTCGATCCCAGGACCCTGGGATCATGACCTGAGCTGAAGGAAGAAGCTTTAACCCACCGAGCCACCCAGGTGCCCCTCCCCTTATTTTTTTTTTTTAAAGATTTTATTTATTTATTTGACAGACAGAGATCACAAGTACGCAGAGAGGCAGGCAGAGAGAGAGAGAGGAGGAAGCAGGTTCCCCGTTGAGCAGAGAGCCCAATGCGGGGCTCGATCCCGCATCTCAGGGATCATGACCTGAGCCGAAGGCAGAGGCTTTAACCCACTGATCCATCCAGGCGCCCCAAGACTTCCCCTTATTTCTTAAAACACTTTCCGTTATTATGAAATACAAACATCACCAAAGAAATTTCTCCATGTAGTGATGATTTGTTGGAGTAAACATGAAGCCTAGAGGAGTCTTAATTCCCAGAAAGTGTCACGAAGCAAAGCTGTTACTATAATGTAAACACTGTATGGTGACCTAAGAAAAAAACCCATCACACTGAACACCTTCCCACGAAGCCAGCAGGTCACCAGGCACCGACCGCAGCAGGTGTGGCCAGCTGACAGAGGAAGGCGTGCCTGCAGACGGCCAGGTGTGCTGTGCTCGAGGAGGAGAGGGGAGCAGTACACAGTGGCAATTTGGAAGGCTGAATTTGCTAAAAAAAAAAAAGTGTAACAAGCTCAGGTTCTAAGAGAGTCCAAAGGCAGAATATGGGATGTTGTGGCTCAGTGCATAAGAAAAGGCTCTCACGGAAGGCCTGGCACTAAAAAGAGGCCACGAAATTGGGGGTGCGTGTGTAAATTCTATAAAAGAGCATGTGGGACAGCGAAGGAAGAACAGGATATGGGGTGGCAAGAGCCACCACGGTGGTGGAGCAGGATCTGAGGGGAGCACCCGGGAGGGCGGGCAGGGAAGCTGGGGCCCAGGAGCATGAGTGCGTGCCTGAGGGGGCTACACCCAGGCAGGCTCCCCCACGGAGCCTCAGACCTCCTTCGAATGGGGAAGAGGACGTGCACCCTAAAATGAACTGCAGGAGGAAGAAGCCGCAGGCAGACAGTCCAGCTGGAAGGAAGCGGTTAGGAGGCTCAGAAATCAGGCAAAGGGGGCATGATACACGGTTAGCAGGGAAATGGAAACCAAAGGAACAGGCACCAGAGAGGTCAAATCTCTCTGGTTATTTCCCAGCTGATGGGGAAATGTTATTTCCCAGCTGATGGGGAAGAGAGAGAAGGGCAGGAAAAGCAAAATTTACCAGCATCTTGCTCTCAATACAAGAACAAGGTACTATCCATTTAATTAATATCTTTTCTTTCATTTACAAATAATTTGTTTTCAAATAACACTTGTGTAATAAAAACATCATTTTTCCTATGATTTAAAATGGAATTTGACAGAAATGTTTTCTGGGGCTTTCTTCTGTTTGTGTTTTAAATCATGGGAAACTGCGGAACAACCCAGTTACTGTGCCCCTGCTTCCATGGGACTACCTGTGCCTGGGGACAGGAAGCTACACAGGCTGAAGTCTGTTCAGGGGAGAAACCAAGACCAGGAAGGCTAATCCTGCACCACAGAAAGACAGCAGCTCACCTCAAGGAAGCCAAAGCAGAGGAAAAAAAAGACAGACTCATTTTTTTTCTATCTGGATCATGAGCATTGCTGCCATTTTTCTTAACGATTTCTAGAAACAAGACAAGGATCTTAAGAAGTCCTGGGGCACCTTTGCTTAAAAACATTCACATGCTGTAAGGTTTTGTTCATAAACTGTCAGGCTTACAAATCTGTTTAGGTTTTCCTGTTTAGGTTGTGCACTGCTGATTTCTACTGAAACATAAGAGGAAACAGCGAAGTGTCTGTCAGACAGGGACCGGCATCTAGAGATATTTCTCTCAAAGGCCTTTTGTTAGTTAATTTTTGTGAAAAGCCTAACTAAGATATTATAGTAAACCACATTTAAGGATGACTTTGACTGGAAAGGATAAAGTTAACATGAAAGCTAGGGACACTTCATTACATACACATTAGAGAGGACAGGAAGGAGACGGAGAGGAAGGGAGAGCACGACCTAGGACTCTACGCATTAGACATGTAGTCATGAACCATTCAAGCAACAGTCCCACTTTCATGGGGCTTAAATTCTCGTGGGGGAGACAGAAAACAAACAAAATAAAAAGTACTGCATGTGAGGTAGTATTAAATGTTCCTGAAAAAAATAAAGCCTAGCATGAGACATGAAATGTGATGTGTGGGAGTAGAAATTTTAGATCCAGCAGCCAAACAAGGCCCCTGTGATTTATGCGTAAAGGTCAGGAGGAAATGAGAGAGCTGCAGGCAGGAGGATGCCAGGGGAAGGACTCTGCAGGACAGAGGAATAAGGAGGAGCTGAGCCCTGAGGCAGAGGCATTGAGGTGGCCCCCAATGGGAAGGAAGCCTAAATTAGCAAGGACACTGACTGGCTTTTACTCAGGAGATGGGAAACCTTTAAAGGATTTTGCACTGAGGAATGGCAGATCTGGATTACATTTCTAAGGAATCCCTGCAGGGCTTAAAGGCAGAGCAGGAAGAAAGGCTCTCAGAGAAAGGATGGTGGCCTGGCCCAAACCAAGGTGGTGGAATGAAAGAAGGAGTTGAATTCTGGGCATATTGGGAAGACGGAGTCAACAAGTTTTGCTGACAGACCAGACTCGGGGTTAGGTGGCTAGGAGGAGACAGGAGTCCAATGCGACTTTAAGTTTCTGGACTGAACAACTTTAGTAACAGAGCTGTCAGCTAAACATTAATTTGAACATAAAAATAAGTGATGACGGTGTCTTAAAGCAGGAACAACATTTGACTTGGATGTTCCAGTCAAGGGCTAAGGCAATGGACGCAAGGGACCATCGGACGGGCTAGCAGGAAGAGGACGGAACTGTGAGACCAGAGAAGTGGGGGTGGGGAGGGTTGTGTGTGCAGGTTGAACACTGGGCCCAGGCAGCAGGGGATGAAAGGACAGCAGTTAAGGCTGGAGGGGGAGGAGAGGCTGGGACCAGACAGGGAAGAGCTGCAAAGCAAGCTGCAGGGGACAGTCATGGAGACCAGTGACAGGAGCCAGGGAGGAATCCCTTTTAGAAAACTCTGCCCTCTGACGTCATGGATGGTAGGAACTGGAGTGGCCATGGGAGGGGAAACAGGTAGGAACAGGAGGACAAAAACCCCAGAAGTAAAGAAACGGGCTGACAGGAATCCAAGAAGCCAGAAAGAGGCAACTACCTACGTCCAGCTTCAAAAACAGTGTGTTCTCTGTGCTTTTTATGTTCACCAAAACCTGCTTAATGATTAGCTCTGGTTAAGAGAGAAAGTACAGTGGGGCGTGTGAGCTCTTCAGTTCTCTGTGGCCACTACATACAGCCCTTTAGATACTGAAGTCATGCCTTTAAAACTCCTATTTTTAATTTCCCTGGAGTTCCAAGCTGAGGAACAATTACTAAGTGACGCCAACCCCTGAAACCTGCCTTGTATCCAATGGGGGAAATGAAGTAAATGTCCTATTTAAACTGGTTTCAAAACCATTATTTTCTAGCTACCTCAGCGGGGTATTGGGCATCAATGCACAACAGCAATCCTACAGTGAATGCGGTGCAGAGAGGCAGTAAAAAATTCGTAACTGGCACAACTGTGCGTTTAGAAAGAAAACAAAGGCGAAACCTCATGGTCCCAAACTTGTTCATGAGTTTACAATAACAGCACCAACAACAAAATCTGCTTTGGTGGCTATTTCATCTTTCCTTTTCTTTTTCTTTTACTTTTCTTCTTCTTTTAAAAGAAAAATTCACACATGATGTGTGCTTCAAGTCCTAGAGAGCCCTGAGAACCGGTCTCCCATGCTGTGAGGTAGCCTCGGGTTCGCCGGGTCCCTTGGAGTCTCCTGACAGCTGGGGAAAAGGCCCAGGGGATGGCCAAGCAGAAGTGGAAGAAGAAAAGTCTCTTTCCCTCTTCTTGGGTCAAAAACTGTCCTAAGCAACAGTGTGGAAGAGCGAGTTAACTCTTGGGTGACCCGCTCTCACCTGTCAGGCCGCTGGCTCAGTGCTGCCCGGCTGCCCGGACAGGGTACACAGTATCCACTTCGGAATCTTGAGGACTCCAGCTTCCTAGGGCCACACTTACCTGAGTATCTTTCTCCAAATCAAAACCCCCCATTCATTTGTCGCATCTACCCAGGGGTCGATGGAGAGGAAGGATTCAAATCCAGCCATGATGTGCACCCCCGGCCCAGAACGGATGAACGGGGCCTTGGCAGATTCTAAGACCGGGGCAGCTCTGTGCTGGTACCTTTCACGGCTGTGCTGCCGCGACTCCTCACTCCGATCAAGCCTCGGTCTTTCTGGTTTGCTACTTACCTCGCTGGTTCTAAAAATTATTCGGTAGTTGTATGGAGATCCATTTTCCTTCGTTTCTTCTGGTTTTTCTCTTCGAATGCTCACAGCCACTGGACCAAGATTCTCATCCGCCCCAAAGTAGTTCCAATGTTCTTGGGTAAAGTAAGACAAAGCAAATTTAGAATACTGACATGTCACTTTAAAAATGTTACATTCTGCTTGATATTTAGATCACTCAGAAGTTATGTTATAAAATGTAAACACATTTAGCAAATATTCCTCAGTGAGTTATAAAAACAGAGACTTAGCTACACAAGCTTGGTCTCGGGAGGTAACACTGAATAGCGCTGGCCCGTTAAGTCTTCTTTTTTTTCTTTAAACTACTCTGCAACTTACTACTTTATTATTATTATTATTATTATTTTAAGGGATTTGTGTTCCGACCCCTCTATTCTACCATTTAAATAGGCTACACTGTGTGGGCTTCCTTGCCTAAGGGAAGGTTTGTTTGCACCAGAGCTTCTTAGCTTCTGTTAAACAAACAACAACAGCAACAACAAAAAAAACCAGAAAAAAACCCTACACCTCTTGAGAACAGAGACTGAGGATTGAGGGTTTTCCCTAGATTAAAAAAGACTTCCCAGGGGGCATCTGGGTGGTTTAGTCAGTTAAGCATCAGGTCATGATCTCAAGGGCCTGGGATGGAGCCCTGCATCTCCCCGCCCCACCCCCGCTCAGCAGGGAGTCTGCTTCTCCCTCTCCCTCTGCTCTGCCCCCAACTTGTGTTCTCTCTCTCAAATAAATAAGTAAAAATCTTTAAAGGAAAAAAAAGAAAAGAAAAGAAAAGAAAAGAAAAGACAAGACAAGACAAGACAAGAAAAGACAAGACAAGACAAGACTTCCTAGAACAGGAGAGAGCCACACTGTCTCCCAGCAAGAGTAGTGTCTACAGAGGAAAGAGCTTCTAGGAGCCAGAAGCTGAGGGAGCCAGAAGCTGAGGCCCAGAGCTCTGGGCCTCACCAGTGGTTCCCATGCAGTGAGCACCAGAGCCATCCTGCAAAGCCATGAACCCAAAGGGCACGTTTGGGGTGGGTAAGAGCTCTCTCCGGGGTAAGAAGTGTAGCCAGATGACTGACGATTCAGGGCCCTTTCCTCAACGTGCTGGCCCTGCACATGAACCCAAACCCTGGCACAGCCTCTGGGGTTAGGGGGAAGCTACCAAATGACTGGTGCTGAATTCCTTCCTCTTGACCGCAGGGGAAGTCAGGATCAAAATTAAGTTAATTAACAGAAAAAAAACTTTAAAAATGATATTCACTATATACTAAGTATATAATTCTCTAAAAACGTTAAAATTGTTGATACATACATGACATGTTCACTAATGAACACAGAAATATATGAAAAGCTAAAATATATGAAATATATATTAATTAAATATATATATTTATACACTATATATATAAATATAATAAATATATATATATTTCATATATATAAAATATATGAAAAGCTAAAAAGCTAAAGTAGCTAACTTGTTTTTCAAACCTCCACAATACTTTACATTGTCCTAGCTCATGTACATGTGACATGGCTAGATGACGGAGTCATGACACACTAAGTCACCCTCATACAAAATGCATCCATTTGAAAATACACGTCATTTCCATACAAGATATAAAAGCATTTGAAAACCCATGAGAAGAAGAAGAAATAATGGTATAAAATGTCTAACTGTGTAGTCTTAAAATTCAGGTAATGTAGATGAAGACACTTTGCAGGTACTGAAGAGGGATTATATAATGATACAGGAGGGCTCTCCAGAATACTGTCATAATCCATGGAAATTCAAAATGAGAAAACTCAGTGGGAATAGAGGCACCGAACATCTCATTGGTGGGCAACTGAGAAGTGACCTGATAGGCGTCACAAAATCTGTGTACAAACACGCATGTCCACTCTCAAAGCACAGCTTGTGAGAATCGTCACACTCAGCGGCTGTCTACTCTTACTCTGCACCTCAGTTTAGTAAGCCTGGTGGTCTGGTCTTCAAGCTCGCGGCTTTATTTCAGAGGCGTGATCCTTCCAGATGTTGAATTGACAACGTCCAGAGCATAGGGCTGACACAGGCTTGCATGCAGCAAGCAATGTGACAGAACAACAGACAAGGAGGAAGAAAACCAAGGCAGGAGATAGAAATCGTATGAAAAAGTGGACGAGAACATAAAGGAAATAAGACAGCGGTCTGGGGCCATTGAGAGAAGGAGCGCTTGAATCACTGCCTGGAGCATTTTACTGCCGCAGCACAGGACTACACCGCGCCAGTGTCCGAGAGGAGTGGGAGCCACATGCGTTATAGTCTGCTCCTTGCACTTTGGGGATCGGACTGCAGTCCAACTCTCTACAAAGTCCTCCAACACACCCCACAGTCCTCAGGAAGGCGGGTGAGTTCGCTCTTCTCTGTGGCTGGGGACGTCCCGGGCTGCCATCAGTTCCCTGCTGGTAACCTCAGCAGCCCTCAAGCTGTCCCCAGGCAGCTCTCCCCGGAGCAGACACTGCAAAGGTCCTCTGTTCTCCTTCCACTTCCCCCACCTACCTTCTCCTCGGTCTCAGCAAATGACAACAACTGTCTACACCACAAGGAAAAAGAAGCCACATCAGAAGCAAGCATCCTCATATCCTCATTCCTCATCCTCCTATCCTCATTCATGTGCCATCATACACACAAACTGACCTGGATCCAGTCTTCTGTTCCTTTTCTTTACAGTCCCAAACCCAACCTCCTCCGCAATTCTGGCCTCCATTCATTGCACCTTCCCTGGGCCTCTGATGCCTTGAACCCCCCCTCTTCAACTTCAGTGTGTCTCTCTCTCTTTTTCCTCATTCCCATTATCATTGAATCAGGCTCACGTCTCAATCTTTAAATATAAAACTTGTCCTCAAGTCCTCATGACCCTTTGGGTTCTCTCCTTTGTCTTTGCTTCCACGGGCAACCTCCTGAAAGGGCTGCCTAGTTCCTCACCTCAGAACTACTACAATCTGACTCTCATCGCACAACCACCACTGACAGCTTTCAAGCTAAAGCAAATAGATCATTTTGATCCTTATCATGCTCCAATTCTCCAAAACATCTGGCACAGATGATCATTTTCTCTAGAAACACACTGACCTCCTGGCTTCTGTGATACCACCTCTGCCCATCGTTCTTCTGCCACTCTGGGGGGTCTTACTCTGTTCCCCTCCCTCTTCCCATCATGAATATTCCACCCACGCCCAGAAAGAACTTCTACTGTCACCTCAAAAGAGCCTAGGTGCCCACTACAGACATCTCGAATCCCCCCACCCATATCTTCATATCTTCCCAATGGAACTCTGTCTGTCCGTGAGCATCTGCAAACAAGAACTCATTTTCATCCTCACAAACCCGCACAGCTCTCTCTGCAGTCCCAATTTCAACAACTGCCACATTCACCTAGCTGTCCAGGCCAGACCCCCTGGGAATTCCAGCTCCTAAATAGCTCTCAAATCTACCTACCTTCTTTCCCATCCCTCAGCCATCTAGACATTTGTGGGTCTTCTAATTAGTTTCGCACCAGTAGCCAGATGATCCTTCTAAAAATGCAGACCTGACCATCACTATTAAGTTTTAAATGCTCTGGTTTCCCAAGGGTCCTTGGATACTTTCCATGCCTTCCCAAAGGCCCTCTCAGCCTGTCATGAGCCTGTCACTCCAGTTCCAAGTCAGATCGCTCCATCATCCTTCCAAACCCATTATACCGAATTTTCCTCAGTTGCTCAAACTTCACTATGCCCTTTCTCACCGAAAAGACTGTCTAGAACATTCTTCCCACAGCTCTACTTTATTTGACTAAGTCCCCTCACCCTGCAGGTCTCAAATGAAACGCTGTCTAGACATCCTCTAAAATGTGACAACACTGGAGCAAAATCAAAGTGTTTATTCTGTGTATTAATTCCAAAACTTCATTTTAAAGGAAGAATTCATAAAAGGACAAATCAATGAAGTGAAATATTTCATATATTTCAAATACAAAAATTTAGAAATATTATTAGGACCCCCAAAATATAAATTTATAATAATGTAAATATTAAACCCTATCATCTTAGTATAAATTGGCAGGTAAAATAGTGTTATTCTGAAAAAAAAAACTAAACCTTATATAAAAATGAGGACTATTTATAAAACAGAAAAGTCTGGGTGTTTTAATCGGTTAAAGATTATTTAGAAGTTTTATGTGTGTCATCATTAAGTCCTGACCATATATATATATATATTTTTTTTTTTTGCAGTTTTTCACAGCTGCTGAGTTGGGGGAATGGTCATAAGATAATTAGAACTAATTTCTAATACTTTCTTCAGACTCTATCTTCAAACCCATTTCTGGTTTGATAACTCTAGCGGAGCTTTTTAAACTTACATTCTGTTTTGTTTTCCTTGAAAGAGAGCTCTAGCTATTATTTCCAAGAAAGCATTTCCATTTGTTGAACTATTTCAGTTTCACTGGGGTAGATGGAAATCTTGGTCTGGTTTCTGGTGTTAAATTCACTACTATCATGATCAGACACTGCTTGTTCAAAATGTCTTTCCACTTGAGTGAGAATTATTCACACAATAAAAGCCTTGTTTTTTTGTGTGCACTGTCCCTGTTTCCTGCTCCCGAGGATTACAGAGTTCTAGAAACATACCCTCTCTACACGAACATAACTTTATTCAGTTCAAAATCCTAATGCACTGTGTAACTCTCTTGAGAGCAGAATTCAGTACATCAGCTTAAATCAAATTTCTGAGTCCTTACACTTTTTTTTTTTTAAGATTTTATTTATTTGACAGAGATCACAAGCAGGCAGAGAGGCAGGCAGAGAGAGAGAGAGAGAGAGGAGGAAGCAGGCTCCCTGCCGAGCAGAGAGCCCGATGCGGGGCTCGATCCCAGGACCCTGGGATCATGACCTGAGCTGAAGGCAGAGGCTTTAACCCACTGAGCCACCCAGGTGCCCCCTGAGTCCTTACACTTTGATGTCAAGATAAATGACTGATTTTTCTTTTAAAACCAAAATACCAGCCTTTGAAGGCTATCTTATCTGGTCCTTCTGGCCAGTCTGGGCTCTTCCTGTCCTTCAAGCTCAGTGGACTTGAACCCTCCTCCCAGCAGCCATTTACCTGCATGTTTTGCTAGTAGAGTTATTCAACTGCAGAGAGCTCTCCTAGCCAGACCCACAAATCAACTCTTGTCTTTTGCAAGAATGAAAGGGGGGTGAAAGGGGAACAAAACGGGGGAGTTACAGAAGAGGAGGGTTACAGAGAAGCCGAAAGCCTGTGATGAGAGAAACCAGGATGACGAAGTCTGAGAGAGGAGAGGGGAAGGGCAGAGGACCTGGCTATTCAAGTATGGTGGGTAAATGGACTGATGGAGGCGTTGAAATGCAGGTGTTGGGCCCCCAAAGCTAATGACATTTTAGTGCCAGCATACCGGAATGCCAAAAACCAATACTGCAAACACTGTGTCAGAATGATATAATGCAGGGAAGTGAGGCACTGTGCCAAGCATTCTATCTGATATTCATGCCCACCATGGAAATATAGCTATTTCCTTCTTTTCTATAGATATGGCAGCTATGATTTAGAGAGAATAAGTCACCACCCAGCCACGAGCAACTAGCCATACCAGATTTCAAACACATGATTTTAACTACTTATTTCAAAGCTCATTTTTTAAGCCATTTTATATTAACATTATCTTCCCAAAAGTTTCAGAAATTGTATTATGAATACAAGAAAGTCTAATAAAATTTGATGCCTAAAGGGACTAACTAGCCATGCCTAAAGAAAGCTTTATTGAGCTCCAATTGCTTAAGTGGCTAGAAGGGCAGTTTTGGTATTTTGTGCAAAAAAACCTGGATTTTGGATTGGTTTAATATTCCCAAAAAACATTTAGATAATTTAAAAGCATCATAATCAGAAATCTGAGAATATCTAAAATCAGATTTTTTTAAAAATAAAGAGCTTGTATCAAAACAAAAGCATTATTCCTTGATGTGCTGTAAGTCAAGGCTTCGCTGTGTTCAAAGGGAGAGATATTAACGTTTTATCCATTGATGGTTGATTCCCCCGCCCCCGCCTGCATTTTCTATATTTAATACCTAAACAAACGTTTAGCCTGAAGTTTAGTTCTGGTTCCTGAGTTTTAACAAAGATGATACCAAGAGTGCCAATGAGCAGTTCTGCCATCACTAGAACAATCTGCATAAAGAACTATCTATTTTGGTTGACACATTCACAATAGTAAGTAATTTCACATTCCAAGAAAGGGGAAGTACTAAGCAGTTCAAAGCACCAAGAAATTAGATCAAGTACAGTCACATCACCTGGTTATGAGCTGTGTACAAGGCAAAAAAAATAAAAAATTAAAAAAAAAAAAGCCTGATATTTTATCTGCAAAGGGGGAAGGGAAAATACAATCACAGGAGTTACAGGGTTCAACAATCTTTGTGTTGGTCTTCATGGTATTTGCAGACTCTGTATTAGTACTTCAATTGCACATTTCTCTAGGGAGACCAGTAGAATCTGCACTGCGCGGTATTATGAACAAAACTATGTTTTTTATAAATAATTTGTAAAGTTAAAGTATTTCTTTAAAACTGAGAAATTTATATAGGGAGAACAGACATGATAAACACAAGAGAAAGCAAATGAAACACAGCTACTATTTCACACCTAACAAGCTGGCACCCACATTTGTCAAGCGACAACTGGTGTTTCGCGGAGTGGCCCCATTCATACTCTGTGGCTGGCGCTGTGAACGGACAGCAGCTACTTCAGAAAGCATCGAGAAATATATGCTAACATCACAAAAACGTTCATATTCTCATCTTAGCTACCCTAATTGCGTGTGCAGAAGGAAAAATGAAGAGCCTTCCATGGTCTCTAGAAAAGCCATCTTAAGTCACTGTGGAAGGGGACACTGAAGGTACTAGCACTGAGCACTCAGACCTGGTTCCCCCTATATGGCAGCAGGTCAAAGAATGGACCTGCCAAGGACAATTCTGTCACCATTTTCAGTATTTTAAGCTATTTTTCCCTAGAACAGTCTACTTGCTGGGCTACAAGTGTGCCAGGGGTAGTGCCGTGGACCGGAATGTGGACCCTCTGTATTTTCATCAGGCAGAGACTCCAGGTGGAAGGGGGAAGGCCCCGCAATGTAGCATGCCCCACTCCGCCTGTTGGGTTCAAGTTGTTCAGATGTTCTGTTTTTTGTACAACTTGTTACATCTTAATAAGACTGACAACTAGGTTACAGAGGACAGACCTAAAGTTAGGAGAAAAGCAAGCAAGCAAGCAAGCAACAGCAGCATATTCTGCTTTTGAAAAAATAAAACCCAGGTTTGGCAAAGTAGAGGTAATAAGAGGCCAACTTTTTAAAGAATGGCTCTTTCCGAGAAGTGCAGCGCTCAGATATTCTGTCTTCAGTCCCTAAAGGGCTCATCCTAATTATAAGGGTGGAGGTTCCATGAGAACTAAACAGCCCAGGACTTTGCATCATAATCAAAAGCAGGTCAGAGTAATGCATGGGGACATTTACACAGGACTGGCCACGTGCCAGAATTCTGTCCCAAAGCACTCCACTAAGCTTGTAATTATTGTTGCATAAGAGTAATTGTGCACATTTACAAAGTACAGAGTGCTCTGAAGTTCCAATTCTTTTTCCCGTAGATAATTCTTAAAAAGTAAGGTGGTCTACTTGCCAAAACTGCATGAAGTGGTGGGGCTTAGGAGAGCACATGACTAAGCAGCCCATAACAGCCCCATAACTTGCCAATACAAGGTAGGCTTTAATATTGTTACATTGACCTTAATAAAATGCATCGAAAAGATTAAAGAAAAAAACACAAAGAAAACGCTTTTTGAAACAAAAGGAAAATAAAGAGTAATAGAATCAAACTGGGGAAATTTTATTGGTCATTATCTATGACAAATGGCCAACAACTATATTTTTAAAAATTCAAGCTCATGAGTGATTAAAAGAAATAAAAATATTTGGGGCCTATAGTAAGTAGTCAAAAATATAAACTATAAATATTCCAAGTAGGCAAAAAAATTTTCAACTGTACTATCTTAAACATACCAAGTGGCCTCTTCTGGTCTAAGCTTTCTTACAAGCAACCTGGCAGTAAAAAAATCAAGGTTCCTATAAAGTTCACACCATTAGATTTACAGGATTCTACCTTACAGAAATAACTGGGTATGTGGGGGGGGGGGGGGGGGGGAGAGTTACATAACAAGATTCATGTATGGCCAGAGGTTTTTAATCTTGTCTATGGATAGAAATTAGGGTTCCCACAAACTTGAATGAAAAAAATATAGATCTTTATTTTCATCAACTTCTAAACAAACACCGCCCATTTCTGTCAATGATAAACATAGGCAACAAACTACAGTACTATTAGCTGTATGTGTGACTTTGACACTAAAAGAAACCATAGATTTTTTCATGTCACTTGATAGTTGTTGCAGACATATCAAAATGTCAACTATGCTCATCACTACTTTGAAAGTTATCAGACCTGATACTAGATCATTTTGTTAACACAGAAGAAATATATTTATTGATATCTCAGAAAATTTTAAACACTTTTGCAATTATATTTTAATATGCTTGGATTGCTTTGTATTTTTACTTTCATCTGAGTGAAAAAAAAATTATCCTAAGGTGAATCCATAGTTTTGCCCAACTGCCAAAGAGGTCAATGGTGGGGGGGGGGGGGGACGACCTTAGGACTATCTGATATAAACATTCTGTGTAATAATGAAAAATGGGAAAACCTGAATTTGCAACAGCTGGAAAACTTTAAATGATGGCACAGCCAATTATGGAAGCATGAAAAAATTTATATACTGTATCTAATCTAATCTTACTGAAAACATGAATAGGCATGTATTAAGAAGAAACAAAATCACTAGTAATCCCAAGATTAATTTTCTATAGTTACTATTTTTCTGTAATGAATATATATAACTTCCATAATGGGAAGATTTTAAAAAGTATTAAAAAATGTATTTTGGTTTGCAAATGGCCAGTGAGTATTAAAAAAAACTGTAAAAGGCTGCATATTAGTGTAACTCTTTACTTTTAATGTTAACACTAATTCAAATGCCAGCTCAGAAGAAAAAAATGTATTTAACATCCACATAAGAGAAATTACAATGGAACACCCATCACTAAGTCAACTTTTTTATACTTAAACACCCTTTGTCCCTCCTTACCAGGAATACTGCAGCAAGAGGTCTTCCTACCTAAAAATGCTTTTGAAGGGCCTGGAATAAAGTCCCTCAGAGACAGCCAGAAATGCGGTTGAGGGCGAAGTCACTGCTGCTCAGCAGGACAGGGACAATGCAGGGAGTCTCACAAACAGTACAGTCACCGACTTGCTGGCTGCCTGCACCAGCTGCAGACATTGCTTCTGCTGAGGCTCCTCTGC
The DNA here is from genome assembly GCA_004024625.1 of Mellivora capensis. Classification (NCBI taxonomy): domain Eukaryota; kingdom Metazoa; phylum Chordata; class Mammalia; order Carnivora; family Mustelidae; genus Mellivora; species Mellivora capensis. Next base: position 146,105 of record PISX010000948.1, read on the forward strand.
CATCAAATGCTTCTGCTTGACCTGAATGCAAGAGGTCTCCCAGGGGGCTCAGCTGATTAAGCTGATTAATCAGTTGGTCAATCTGACTCCTGACTTCAGCTCAGGTCATGATCTCAAGGTAGTGGGATTGAGCCCCATGTCAGGCTCCTTGCTCAACAGGGAGTCTGCTTAAGGATTCTTTCTCCCCCTCTGTCCCTCCGCTGCCACTCATGTGGTGTGTGTGTGTGTCTCTCTCTCTCTCTCAAATAAATAAATAAATAAATAAATAAAATCTTGGGGGGGGGGGGAAGAGGTCCCCTGCTGTCCCAAAGATCAGATGGATGGCCTCCATGTACAGAGGAGGGGCTCCATGAGAAAAGCCCAGGAAAGGAACTGACACAATTAAAGCAAATATTTCTTGAGCACCTGATTTAGGAGCTCAGGATGGAAAGGTTCACTGGGTGTCTAAAGTCGTAACGAGGTATAGGCTTGGAAGACAGGTGAGGCAGGCATTATGTATCAAGTTGTACTGAAATAATAGATCTAAAGAGCCCTTCTTCCCTTGACTCAGGGAAGAGAAGAGCATATGGGAATCTGTACGCACGGCAGTCATGTTGGTACACTTTGCAGGAAGTTGGGGAAGCACTCCCACTTCCCAAGTGGATGGTTCCTAAGTTAACTACTGTAACTGACCACACCTGAGGTGGTTGTTTTTCACTTTTCATCTTCTCTACTTTACAGAGAAAAGCTGCAAAAATGGTACTGGGAATTTCCACAGAGCATGACGCAGCCTCCTCCAATCCTAGCATCTTCTATGACTCCAGACAATACAATTATCCTGATCAGAACCAGGAAATTCAGACCGGTACAACGATCCCATTAACTGATGATCCTATTCAAAGTCCACCAGGGTTTCCACTCTGCCTTTTTTGTCCCGAAATCGCGTGCAGCATCCCATGGCGTACTCCGTCGCTCCTCCTCAGTCCCCTGCAGTCTCTGACAGCTGCTGGCTCTTTGCTCGCCCCTCTTTCACGACCATGGCACCCTCGCAGAGTCCTTCCCAACCCACTGGGGTCTCCCCGGTGGCCTACGCGATCGGACCGAGGGTGCGTACTCCGGGCAAGAGAGCCTCGAAGTGATGTCCACTTCCCAGTGCATCAATTCCGGGGTTCAGCGTATGGACCCTGATTCAACTCCATGCAGGTGGCACCTGCCAGTTCTTAGGTTTGCAAATGCCCTCCGGGAGATACTCTGAGATTACGAACACCCTGCTTCTCGTCCCCGGTCACTCACTGATGCGAGCATCTAGCCGCCGCGTCCGGTACAGCTCACGCTGGTAAAACTCGGTCTCCATATGGGTGTTCTGGGCTGTGGGGATCAGCTCGGTGGTCCCGGTTCATTCCCACTACACCACCATGACCACACACAGATTGTTTGTGGTCTCATTTCCTGAAAAGGGAGGAAAAGACCTACCACACATTACTCAGGGCCTGCCGTGGCACACGAGGTCCTGCGCGCGGAGGGCCCTCACGGCCTCTCCCGGGTGCCGTAGGCACGGGACACGCTCCACTCCGTGAACTCACGGACTTCACACCCGCACCGGACATTCGCTCAGCGGCGGCACGTTCACGGAGCCTGCCGAGGCGAGGGTCCGGGCCTCCAAGGGCTGCTCGGGCCCGCTGGGAGCCCGCGTGTCGCAGGAAGTGCCGAGGGCACAGGGCGACTCGGGGCGGCGGCGGGGGCAGGCCCACGACAGGCAGGAGGCGGTCAGGTGGTCAGCCGAGACGAGAACACAACACGCATGCGCGGACGCGGAGCAGCAGCCCCACGCAGATCCCGGCAGGACCCAGTGGCCCCGGCGGGCGCCCATGTGGGTCCCATCCTGCACCGCGGTCGCCGCCCCCTCACGCTCCGCGCAGCTCTCTGTGCCGGAGGTCGCGCTGCCATTCCGCTTCCTGTCCACGTCCCGCAAGGTCTGCTGGGGGTGGGGCGCACGGTGCCACGGGGAGCCCGCCGTCCACGCCGGTGCTCCCGGGCCCTGGTTCCTAGACAAGACCACCAGACAACTAAGGAAAGCCAGCATTAGCATGAGAGAGAAAGGAGAAAACAGAAAATACAACCCGGAAGATACAGATCAAAGAACTCAGGAGAAGAAATGTCTAATGAGCAGCAGTGGAGGAATGTGGGTTAGAAAAAGGAAGGATAAGCTATTGTCAAACGAAACTACAGGGAAACTAAAATAATGAGAAACTTGGGATTAAATATACAGTTGTTGGCAAAAATGAAAGGCCTAGATAACTGCATGCAGAGAGGTGCACACCCATCCCTCGCCCAGGAGACAAAACTGGTACAGAACAGAAACAAAGAGAAATTAAAATTACAAAGCAAAAAGCACGGAGGACAAATTCAGAAGTTCCACCATCCATCTAAATCGACTCCAGAAAAAGAGAAAAAATAAATTGTAGGTTTTTAAAACTATTCAGGAAAAAAGCATTATGGCTTAATTATTTCTCATAATTCTCAATTATTTTTCATAATGCTCAAATTTTCTCATTTGTCTCAAGATCAGATCACCAATGGCAGACTTTATTATACACCATGAAGACAGGAGCGTGTGCTTCTGTTCTCTGCCAGGCACAGCAGCTGGCACAGAGTAGATGCTTCATCAATACTATTTAATGAATGAAGATATAAGTATGTACTCCTTTTCCTAGTAGGCTCTATGCCCCCCACATGGGGCTTGAACTCATAACCTCTAGATCAAGGGGTACATGCTCTACTGGCTGAGCTAGCCAGTTGCCCCATGGGTACTTGTTGATTTTTTTTTTTTAATTTGTTTTTAGAGAAAGAATAGGCCCATGTGAGCAAGGGAAAGGGCAGAGGGAGAGAGAGAACCTCACAGACTCCCTAATGACCACAGAGCCCGACTCCGAGCTCTATCTCAGGACCCTGAGATCACAACCTGAGCAGAAACCAAGAGTCAGACACTCAACTGACTGAGCCACGCGGGTGCCTCTACTTGTTGATTTTTAAAACTCCTTTAAAAACATGAAGAACACTCTTGCTAATACTAAATAGGATAATGAATTTATGTGTAAGATGAAGATTTTAAGCGAAATTATTGGAATTAGGAGAGGGATTACTTTCTCCACTTCTGTATTATTAATTTTTATGAAAAGAGTATTATACTTTTGTGTGACTTATTGTCAGCGTCCTTTGCCCTCCACGAGGGTGGTCTCTGTTTTGCTTACCATTCCAGTCCCCCACACCTTGCCAAGCGTGACGTAGGCACACATGCCTATGTGGCAGCCATGGAGGATGTGTAACACTTGGGTCTCCCTTCCAGAGAGGGCTTATAACCGATTTACTGAGCCACGAGAAGTGCAATTAGTTCAAAGTCTCTGGCTGTAGCTTCTTTGGATCTGCTACAGTTTTCCAACCCAGCCACTCTCTTCCTGGACAGCCCCATCCATGAACTGAGCATGCTGGGGCCAAAAGAGCCTGGACTCCTCTAAAGCTTACTCTTCACTCTAATGTATTGCCTACAACTTTGTTAGATCTTTATCATGGTTTGAGGTTCCCCTTGTCCAATTCTGCTCTTTTCCTGTCAGAGGTCACATCTGCATCATGGACCGAAGGCTTTCCCTATTCAATTCTGCTGCTTCTTTTTTCTGTCCCAGTCATCATCCCCAACTCCCAAACAAACTACTTGAAAGCCTATATGGTCTCAACATCTGCTTCTCAGAGGACTCAACTTACACAGCATATTTGTTACAGGATTAAATTTATGATAAATATAAATTTATACTGTTGCAAGGTTGGATTATATTTGGCAAAGGCAGGAGATTGGATTTTGTGTAAGGTATACTAGAGATGGAGAGACTAAGACACCTATGCTAGAACTTGGACAAGAGGCAATGAGGGCCTACAGCTATAGCCCTGGGAACAGGAAAGAACAGGAAGTTAGCAGCAATTTGAAGATAGACCCAAGGGACCCTCCCAACTGATTGGAGGTGGAGAATATTGGAAGAGAGGCATCAAAGAGGCTTCAGTGCTTCAAAGCCAAGTGATGGATGATATCAATGGCATTTACAGCAAGCGGGCAGTGATGAGGAAGACTTGTTTAGGGAGGAAAAACTAAGAAGTCAACAATTATATGCATGGCTTTGAGTTGTCAACTCATCAGCCATCTAGATGGAAGCCGGTGACAGATGGTGAGAAACATGACTAGGGGAGCCAGGGTGGCTCAGTCAGTTAAGCTTCCAACTCTTGATCTCAGCCCAGTCTTATCTCAGGGTATTGATCTCAGGGTAGCAAGTTCAAGCCCCGTTTTGGGCTCCAAAAGAAAGAAAAGAAAGGTAGCTAGAATGGAGGAGAAAGCCTGGGAAGACAGGGATGCATTCGGTTAGAAGTATATGTATGCTAATTATCTTTTCCAAAGATAATTTTTTAGGTCATCAATTATAAAGGAAATATGTAAATCATGCTGATGAGCTAGAAATAAACTATGCAAGTGGAAACAAGGTGTTACTAATGAAGGTTGTACAGATGAGAATCAAATGTGGTTGTGGGAGCTGAAATAAGACAGGAGACACAGTCAACAAAAGAAGCAAACCAAAGTACTCCTATCACCAGAAAGCAGACATTTAGTAGCTACCAGAAAACAAGCCCTGGCATCACATTCTAAAATAAATTTCTCGCATGGAACTTTCCAAAGGGGCTAAAGAATGACATAATGGGCAATACTTCATCACCAGTTTTATTGCAACAACAAATTCTGTTTTTATATGACTGGATCTTAAAAAGATGACCTTGAATAAAGTGTGCACATGCGGCCTCTGATGGTTTATCTTGATTTAAAAATAAAGCAGAGGGAGGAAGAGCTGAAGCACATACCCTTTTAACCAACTTCCACAAACCACTGAGTAGAGATGGCTCAGGTAATACTGCATTCCATTCAGAATATAGTTCTTATAGTGCAGAGTCCAGATCATCATCAGTGTTAAAATTCAGGGGATCAGAGCCAAGAAAGAAAAAGAGGACCATTTTCAAAGGAGCAAACTTGCAAACCTTCATATCCAATGGCCTCCTTGCTTCTGGAAACCCTGAGCAGAAAAAAAGATGGTGGCAGGGGCGCCTGGGTGGCTCAGTGGGTTAAAGCCTCTGCCTTTGGCTCAGGTCATGACCCCAGGTCCTGGGATCGAGTCCCACATCGGGCTCTCTGCTGGGCAGGGAACCTGCTTCCACCCCCCGCCCCTGCCTACTTGTGATCTCTGTCAAATAAACAAATAAAATCTTAAAAAAAAAAAAAAAAAAAAAAGATGGTGGCAAATCACACTCCCAGGTTAGCTCTACAAGGCATTTAGTGCCCAAAATCTCCCTGAAAGGGCTACCTAAGTAGAGAGCTACCTTCAAACCTATCATATACAGTTTATGTGAGCTCAGTGAAAAATAAAAAACAAGGGTATTAAAACAGTGCATTATTATACATGTATAAAATCTTTCCCTATTAATGTTGGCCAAAATTAACTGTTAAGTTCAAGAACCCAGAGGACCAGCAAAGCAGACTTGTTGGCTTACCACCTCCCTGAAAAATAAAACTGTCCACATCAAAACTCTAAACAGCATAATTATCCTTAAAGAACTCTGAATATAAGACAACCCGACTTTTCTCAAGTTGACATTGCAATACTTATAGGAGGATTAAAAAACAAACTAAACACAGAGTTTTCAAATAAGCTTATTAGCTGGGTGGTGTTCCCTGATGATCTACACATGCCACAGTATAGTCCACTGACTTCACAACAGCTGCTTGACCTCATCTAACACACTCTCGCCTTAAGACCAGCTCTTGATAGCAAAATTGAGACTAGATCAGACTGCTAAAACTGTCACTTCCGAGTACACGTGAAGGTAAGGCATATATTCTAAAGAAATGTGATGCTAAAGTTGGCTGATTATTTACCTTTCAGCCTATTATCAAGAAAACTGGATGTTATAAAAGCAACAGAAATCCACCTATCAACTGATCGTGCTGGGGTCCCTCATACTGCTGAAAGGACAGGTGTGTGCATGTGTGCGTAGGTGTGTGCACGTGTGGGAGCACAGACACGTGTGTGGGCTGAGGAGCGGCAGGGGTGGAAGACAAGGGGAGAACAATAGAGACAATCAAACCTGATGGTTTTACGTTATCGGAAGAATAATCAGATAGACAAGCATTAGGAGTGGGAAGCTATCAGATGAGCTTCAGAACAGATGGTGGCAGTTTCTCCTGGCCACGGTGCAGTAGGGAGAGGCCTGCCGCTACCACAGCATCCCCAGGAACTTCGAGAGCGACACCCCCCGGGGCGTGGAGACGAGCCTATCAACACTCTTGACCAATGGAGCAACAACCACCACTGCCAAGACCGCAGGCCCCTCTTTTCCACATATCCTCACTCTGAACGGGATCTGGGGAAGACCTGCACACTCAGTGCAAAACTGGAGAAGTCCTGTGCGGCCGCAGAAAGTGAGGTGAGCGAAGGCTGGCAAAGTGCCCTCCCCAACAAGCCATGCTGGCTCTAGGCAACATGGAATCTTTAAGGCAACATCGTATCTTTAACAGTTTTCTCCACTTAACAAACCTCCTGGGTATTTTGATCTCGGTGACTAAATAAAAACTAGACACAAAATACATATAGGGACTCTAAGGGAGATGACCCTATTGATGTTAATGCTACCCTACTGCCTGGTCTGGGTCTCGCCAGGAAGGCTGCGGTCCCGTCACTTGCACTCAGCACAGTGACAGCTTCATCTTGGGGTCCGGAGAGCAGGAAGTGAAGGAGTCCACATAAAACACCAAGTAAAGACACAATAAATGTTACCTATGCTATTCCTGTCATTTAACCTTGGGTGAGGGACCGGCATTCTAGCAAACCAGCAAAGAGGCGCGGTCCAGAGAAAGGGATGGGGAGCAGAACCTCGAGGGCACCCTGCTTGTTTTCATAGCAAGTGCCAACTGTGGGCTTCCTGTATTGGCCCAGCCTCCACCCAGCAACGCACAGGGCTTACACGGTGGAGTCAGATATCCTCCAGAGTGTACATTCGCAAAATAATGACATGCATAGAAACCGTGTGATATCAGAGAGTGACTGCGGTTTCACAAGCCCAGTATAATTAAATTTTACATATAATGTTGACTGTTCCACAAGAGGGAAACCCCCTCCCCCTCCCACCCCCAGAGACTTAGCCACAGAGCAATCAGGAATGCACTAAGCAGCAGAACGGCAAGGGTCCAGTCATGAAGAGGCTGCACTGGACTGGCAGGCAGGCCAGCAGCGCTGCCCTGGCTGCACCTGACAATGACGTCCTCCTTCAGCAAGAGGACGCGCCTGCAGATCCCGACCGGGAACGGCGTTTGCCTGCCAATCTCAGCGAATCAAGTTGTAAAGATTATAAGAGGATACTTTGTCTAACCATATCCTATTGGCGACTAAGTACAACTATATAATATCTTAAGTATATAGTTATACCTTACAGGGCTTCACTTTAGCTTCAAATGAGGCTACCTGGAGCCGCCATAATTTGTTGTTCATTATCCTACAGTGACAAATGACCTGCCTGATTTGAAAATTCTAAAAGTTGTGCAGACCAAGAAAACGCAGCAGGCACTGTGACAGTGCCTTCCACCGGACCGACTTCCTGGATTAACTGCTGCTCTGAGTCCCCCCACCTCGTCCAGCACAATGATGAATGCCCAAGGACAGGAGCAGGCCACCTCCAGGGCCACATGCACTTTGTTCCCACCTGCTGGACTTCATGCTGACAGAGTCAGGCGGTGTCTTCCCAAACCTGTTTATGCCAGTCGACTTGTTATTGTAATTATGCAATTTAATTAAATATTATGAAAGCTGATGGAATAGGAGTATAAGAGATAAATCTTGTTTCTATTAAAAACTAAGCTGAAGGCCTTAGAAAGACTTAATGAAAGCAAGTCACTAAAAAGAAAGCTATTGGATTAGATGTGGGCAAGACGACTATAAAAGATGAGAAAAAAATGAAACTTCAGAGTCCATAAAACTGGATTGCTTTGCTAGTGTCTGTTGTAGCTCTGACGGTTTTATACTGTTAATACAACATAAAATTCAAAATAGTAGGATCACTGTTGAAGAAAAACCCTTGGCCTCACAAGAGCTTGGCAAGTACATTCTACATATTTTAGTGAAAACAAAATATATTGGGCATGTATAACTTTTAAAGATCCCCTACTTTTAACTGGTATTTTCAATTAACCCAGTTCCAATTATGCTCGGTAAGAGGGTATTTTCCATGCTTCAAATTAGAAACGACTTTGGATTAGTGGCTTTTAAATTTATGAAGTGTTACGATCTAAGCTGGATACTTCTGGAATATAGATATCCATATTTTTATGCCATACAAATTTCTACCAGATTTATTTATTTATTTATTTTTAAAAGATTTTATTTATTTGACAGAATCACAAGTAGGCAGAGAGGCAGGCAGAGAGAGAGGAGGAAGAGGAAGCAGGCTCCCTGCTGAGCAGAGAGCCCGATGTGGGGCTCGATCCCAGGACCCCGGGATCATGACCTGAGCCGAAGCAGAGGCTTTAACCCACTGAGCCACCCAGGCGCCCCAAATTTCTACCAGATTTAAACACAAAAACATACTCTTTCCCTTCAGTCTAACATAGCAGAGGGAAGAGCACAGTGGTTAAGAACACGACGCCAGTGAGACAGCAGGAGTGGAATCCGGGCTCCCACCCGACTAGTTCCCTGTCAGCTGAACCACTTATATCCACTGAACCACGTGAGCCCTGTCTTCTCAACTGGGAGATGCCATTGTTAATGCTACCTACCTCAGTGGGCATTTTGAGGATGAAAGGAGAAAAATGCAGGGCATATCAAATACTTACTAAAACTACCTCATACATAATATATGCTTCAAAATGTTCATTAATTTTAATATACCGCTTAATAGAAACAGTGCCTGCCACTGCGTAAGTAAAATTATAACCAACATGTTCTTAATGTGTCTGTTTTTAGCAAGATGGCCCCCAACAACAGATAGCTCAGAAACACCTGTGGAAAATGTCCCCAGGTACAATAAAGCAGGGGTTCTCAGCTAGAAGCAGCTTTACACCTCCCAAGACATATTTGGAGACATTTCAGGTTATTACAACTGGGGGAGGGGCGCCTACTGGCATTTAGGGTATAGAGGGCAGAGTTGCTGCTAATCTTACAAGGCTTATAGAAGAGCCCCCTCCAGCAAAGAATTATCCAGGCCCAAATGCCAAGTTTGGCAACACTGAGAAACCTTGTCAAGTTATATAGGACAGTATATAAGGAAAAGGTGATTTCTAAAATCTGAACACCATAAAATCACTGAAAAGCACTGATTGTTTAAAAATGAAAATGGGATTTTCATTATCATATTTTCAAATATCTATGACAGATATCTACAAGACATGGATACTTGGCAGCAAGACAAGATTCTTAAGGTCAATAAACCCTCGTGAATACGGTCTATCACGTAATAACCTTAGGGTAAATTTTATTCTGTGAACAATGTAATACAGCTACCACAGGCACTAGAAGTGGAACTTCATTTGGAAGAAGATGTCTAAGTCAGATTCAGAAACCCCAGAGCAGTAAGTGGAAAATCAAACTGTTCTAGTACTTGGCACCTGGGGGGGGCCCTTCGGCTGGGCCACCGGACTCCTGAGCTGGCTAATGGACCACAGGGTAGGTCCTTCCTTGGCAAGCCACCTGTTTTCTCAGTGTGGGTACTTGCTGGACTTAAGCTCACTCTTGAGTGAATAACGTGGCTCAAAAACACTATTAGATTGCTCCTAAGACTTCGTTTAAACTACTTTTCAATAAATCACAAGGCCTTTCTTTAAAGCAGGAAGTAAGACTATACATAAAGTACAATCCAAAAACAGGTGCATATATATCCCTCCCCCCACACAAACACAAGGTAGAAAAGACTAGAAAGGAAGTCACCAACCTACTAAGGATACTTATCTCTTCAGTCCCTTTTCTACCCCATTCTGTAAGATCTAGATTTGACTCCTGCCTGAGACTTCCTGGCTCTGGGACTTTTGTCAAAGAACAAAAATCCTATCAAAAGGATAGGAATGTGTAAGCCCATTTACTGATGAGAACACTGAGGCAGAAAAGAAATGGTTCTATACTAACTATAAAAGTGCTACAAAAAGGCAGCATTCCGATTGTTTTTGTAGTAAAAAAAAAAAAAGCTATCTTTAATATACTTTCAACTTTATGGCATCTCTCAAGGTAAGAGAGCAAGTCTCTTACACAAAGACTATAATTTCACCCACTACATTTAAAAAACAATTCATAGTAAATATACATTTCTATGCCTGAAAGGAGGAACTCACTCAAAAATGCAAAAAGACAAAAATGGCAGCAGACACATTTAACCACTTTATCCACGAGGTTGCAGGATCTCCACTCACCCTTCTGATAGAAGAATTTCCTGTAATAGTACGCGCCCAGGTCCACGTGCTCCACGATGTACCTCTTCACCCTGTCCAGATGCAGCATGAGGCCGTCCTTGGGCACCTCGAGGACCGCCACCCCCGCGTTTGTGCAATGGGAACTAAGCGTAGACTCAAAGGAGGCACTTTCACACCCACTAAAGGAACCAGAATTTGATTTTGACAGGCTGATCTTCCTCTCACCTTCTCCCCCAATTTCGTTCCGAAAATATGGACAGCTCATTACCAGCTCATTGCTCTTATCATCTCCCTGGTCCATGCTGAGGCTCCCCTTGGAATTGAGGTCCTCGGTGCTGCCCATCGGGGAGCTAAAACTGGCCGAGTGGGACAAAGGACCCGAGACCAGGGAGGCCACGGCAGCGGCTGATGCCCCCGTGGTGGTGTTTCTCCTCTTGATAACATTGTGCCTGTTCATAATCGCCTCATTCAAGTCAAATAATATACTCTGGACATCGTAGTGGGCAAAGCACTTTGGGCATGTCCAGGGCCTAACAGAGTCTTCCGACCGGTTATCCTCCAGATCCGACGACTTTCCAAGTTCCTCACCTTTGGCATTGCGTAATTTCCGAAAAATGGACGAGTCTCCGGTTTCGGACTTGGACCGGCGCTTGAGTGGTTTTTCCCTTTCCTTAAAGAGCCTGAGGTTGTCTCTCTGGGAGATGGGCCCGTCAATAACATCCAGAGAGAAACCGGAGCCCTTGCCCCCGCCGGCGATGAGAAAGTCACTGAGCTTCGTTGGAGTTGGACCGCGATCGGACTTGTCATCTTTATAGCCCTTTAACAGATCGAAGAAGCTTTCCCCGGACGTTCCCTGCTTGTCGATGGAAGAGGTGCTACCATATTCCCTGTGCAGTGACGGCCCAGTCTTGTAGGTAGGCGAGACACATTCATCAAAGCTATCCACGTCAAGTTCACTTATGGTGATGTCGCTGTTGCTCCGCTGCCGGATCCTGCGCAGCGCCTTCCTGGGGGAGCTGGGGTAGGCTTCGGGCATGAGAAATCTGGAGTCCATGCTCTCCGCCGGCCTCGTCTTGTTTTTCAGCGTGTTCTGTATGCTCTTCAGCATGGCTGAGTCACTGGAATTGAGGCTCACGGAACTCCCCTGACTCACGGGACTGCTTTTGGAGGACAGGCTCTCAAGGCAACTTGAGGTTTCTATTTCCTGACTTGAACGGCTAGATTCTTTGACGTTTTCCTTTCGTGGGGGCCAATCCGCAATCCTAGCCCTAACCCCCATCTTGGGGACTCCGGGGGTGGAGGTTATATGGTGAGAACCTTCACTTCGGGGAGGCCCGACCGGAGCCATGACCGAGGACCCTAAGCTGCCATTCTGGGACCTGAAGCGCCGCATGTAGAAGTCGTCGGTGTGGACTTTGGGAGCGCCATCTGTGGCCACCACCGAGGCCCTTTCGGGAGCAGCGGGCCGCTCTGTCTGAGACCGTTTCAAGCTGGTCATGATGGAGAAGCAATCAGACTCAAATCCCTGCACAAAGGACCATCATAGCTAAGTTTGAAATGTGCACTTCCCTTTTGCAGAACGGTTTCCAGAGAATACAGCAGTTGCATGAGATCTTAATCTTTTTCATTTAAAAGGTGAAACGATGCCTTGTTTCCAAACCTCTGGAAATCCAGAGCTTCAAAACATTATAATCCACAATGGTTCCCTTTGCTTCGCTTTCACAGACAGCTTTCTTTCAGAAAAAACTGAACGGAACTTGTATTACTGGGACTCCGTGATTGCCACAATCCCATGCTTTCTCTAAAAGAGAGAAGGACAATTAGAATTAGCATTTGATACATACCTCTAAAAATAAATATGCAATTGCTAAAACCAGACACATGAAAATAAAAGACTCAATAATGGACTGCGGGTCACAGTTCACAGCCCATCTTTTTAGTAAAGCAGGTTTAAAAGAAAGTGAAGGCATTTAATAAAATCCATCATTTAAATGATATATGTTTTGAAAGACTATTAATACTTTAGCTTCATTGAACTGTTACATGTAATGGGGGTGGGGTGGGGTGGGGAATCTTGTTCCAAGACATCAAGGCTCCTACCCCAAGTGCAGATCAAGTACAGGCTCCAGTGATCTCCCATAAGGGAGAACATCATGAACCACTGTGCCGACCAGAAGTTCGAAACATGAGCAACAGAGTTCAATAATCAGAGCAATGTAGAGTCAGTTTTTAAAGCAGACTAAAAATCCTGTTATTGAGTACACTGCAACACTCACTTTTTAACATCCTTCCTATTTCAAAACCCCACTTGCCTTTTCAGTTTCTTTACAAATGCTTAACATAGTTGGCAAGAGCAGATACAATAGAGAGAAAATAAACAGGGTTCTCCCGGAGCCATTACCTCCATTAGCACTCCCCTGTATTTCCCTCACTTTATTACTTACCCCTCGAGGAGCAGCTCGAATCCCGCATTCGCCACCACCTCTTCCCCAGCTCTCTTTAGTCTACTCTTGAAGCTAGAAATATTCCGCTAATTAACAAATCGCCTGCATTTCCTTACGCATTGCTTCCTCCCCCACCCTCCGGTGCTGATGTACTAAGACAGCAGAAACAAAAATGCTGTTCTGGACAGACCTCTCCGTATTCCCCGACAGACGACAGAGAAGTGTTAGCATCCTTGCCGGTGACGGGTGAAGAACACCAACTTCCTTGTGAGCCCGTCAGGCAGGAGGTAAGAGGCACACATTCTGAGTACAAAACCCCGCATGGTTGCGTGCATCCTGAAAATAAAGGCAGAGGACCCCTTTCCGAGGCTCCACAAATTACACAAGAGGTGGCCTTTAAATTCTTGCCAAGTACATGTTTGGAAGGATGCTGCTGAACCAGCACTGCGCTGACAGGGCTGCATTGTCTACAAATCAGGGCTGACACCCCGAGGACGACCCGCGCTTGCTGCACTCGGCTCCTCGGTAACAAGCACTTACTTCCACGATAATTAAGCATCTCACTCGTCGGCCTCCTGCCTCCGAGGCAGCCGCTTTAATTTCTCTTGGAGCACGCAGCATCGTTTTAGAAGATTCGCTGCTATTTAAAGGTTGGAACATTTAGGGGAGTTTCAGAAACTGCAGGCTGCCTGCAGAATGCAGGGCCGGCTCAGCTCCAGCTGGGCTCAGGGGCCGGCCAGGCAGCCGGGCAGAGAAACGCAGATTGTTTTCACTCGGGCTCCTCTTCCACCACCCACCCCCCCCCTTCCGTGCAGGGGATAAAGGCTTTGCACGGCTACCTAATTAAACCTGGCTTTTGAGCTCTCCAGCCACTTCTGCTCTCGGATTGCTCTGATTCCCTTTACAATTCACAAGGCTGCATGCTCCTCTTGAACCGTAAGCCTTCCAGCGGAATAACATGCTAACTGTTGCTTCCAGCGGCAGAGGGACAACACATGTGGCTGCAGCTGAGGTTCGAGAAGTGCTCCACATAAAATGGGAGGAAAACCAGCCAACTGAGCCAAAATGCAAAGTAACCCCCAGCCCATCTCCAAAGGAAAAAATCTTTAGGCAACCAAAGCTAGAATTTATGAGCTATTTTGTAACTGGGGGTGGGGGGTGGGAGGTGGGGTGTTGATTTCAATGAAACAAGCTTTCAGACAAAGAACACACTGGCATAAAGAACAATTCTAAGTAGCTTCTTACAAAAATCAGATGCCTTCAACATTTCTCACAAGCTCACAGAAATCCAAATAAATCTATTCTCAGAGCTTTCAGTCTCTAAAAGGCCAACACACTAATGCCACCAGGATACAGACATTCTTGTCACGTTTCATTTCCCTCAGAAAATAGTTTGCTGCAGAACTGTCTTTTTTAGGATATGTGAAGTTGTATCCACTGTAGGAGGAAACTGAAAGCCAGCCCTAAAAAAGACAATAAATAGAACTGACTTGGAAATGCCCAGGCTTGGCTGTCTCTATACAGACCTCCTCTTCAGAACCATCTCAAAGCCTTCCTAGATTTTTTTAATGTGCTTTTAAAAATCTTATATTTCATAAAAATTTCTTTACAATTTGAAAGAAATGCCAAGACTCCTGCTACATCTTGTAAAACAATGCAATGTTGTCTTTTAATTTCAAAATATAGATGGGCACATGGGGAGAGAGCATGCCCACAGTTTAATGACCTGTAAAAACCAAGGAGTTGAAGACAGACAAGTTAAATAACAGGTATTTTTTTCCCCTGTCACGGGACCTTCTTTACTAGTCTCATTCCCTCCCTGCCCCATCTCCCTCACTTTCTCACTATCCTTGTGTACAGCACAGCTCAAACCCCTTTCAGTGCAATATGAACTTTGGACAGAGACTAATAAATGTAGAAATATATGTATGTTTTGCAGTTGTTAAACTAGTCAAAAATAAAGATGTCAACCATCTGTGTAATATTATGACAGATCAGTAACACCTAAAACCCATTCCTTAAGGTCGAGAGAAAAGCAAATATATGCTGACAATTATTAGCAATTCCCTTAATTATCAGCAAACCTGCCTAAACATCATTAAATACAGTAAAAAGCAATAGATTTAAATAGAAGAACAATACTCATGGACCGCACATCACCTCCACCTGTTGAAGGAGTAAGCTATATAGAAATTTCCTTGGTACACATTTAATTTTCCACCTCTAGGTACCACTACTTGAGTCTACGTTATCCCATTTGTAAGAATACCAACCCACTGTTTAGTTCAGCGGCTTGCTGCGGATTCTATCAGAAAATGATATAGTCTTTTCATCACGGCGTAACCCACCATTCTTTCCTGATAACATCAACCTTCCAGAAGTGCTTCCTCCTGGCTTCTGCATCATCCCCAGCATTTCTGAATTTCCTTCTGAGTGTCCACCACACATTTGGTGCTAGGGGCATTTGAGAAAACAACCCCTTCTTTCAAGGGAAGCTACAGGTATAAAAACAGTCCCTATCATTCTGGCTCTTTGAGACATTCACACTCTTGACCCCTCCCCTCCTTCCTACAACGCTCTTCTCTAGATTTCCATGCTAATCATGTTCTTCTTTTCCCCCCGCCTTTCTCTTTTTGTACACTCTTCAGTATCACCAGTGGGCTCCACTGAAAACTGGTGATTCATACTTTGAGGGGGCTATAAAGGGTATTAGTACTGGGATGCATGGGGGCACTGAGGGCATTAGGATGAGACAGCAGGCACAGCTGCACCCAAGTAAACATACTCCTCTGGAAAGCAGGACGCTGACTCGGTTGCATCACACAGTTGCCTGTGCCACTGAACACAGAATAATGGAGTTGTGTGGGGCGGTGGCTGCACGGGAGCCAGTACCTTCTGGTGATGTCAGAAGTACCCAAACCTTCACATATAATCTCTGTGCAGTAGCCTCCACGTCTCCACTCATGACCCTCTTTCCCTAAACTCCAGATAAAATACATGCAAGTATTCATTTGATATCTTCCTTATTTACCCATTTTGTACGGTGAATTAACTACCAAAAAAATGGGAAAATAATTTTTTTTCCAAGAAATGAATGAGGGATAAGGAAGTGAGAACAATAAAGAATTGAAGGAACCCAACAAAAGGAACAACATGAGAGACTTTCTTTATGCCAAGGGCATAAAAAATAGTTTAAAGGCTACACAAGAAGATGTGGGAAGGGAAAAAATAAAAACAAAACCAAAAACTGAAAAACCAACAACTATACTTCCTCTGCCCTAAAATAATTTACAACACAATACAGTATATTCACCAAAAAGATGCAGTTCTTCTCATCAAATATGTCCATATTCCAAAATGGGATGTTGTTAGATTCATCCACTGGTATTTATTTAATATTAGTTATGAAATTTGAGTATTTATGAAAGTATCAATGTAAATACTTTACAAGTTGTATATACAGATTTAGAATGCCCATAAATATTCTTTAGAATGTAATAAGCAGCTTTATTTTAAAATAGAAATATAAGCTTACAGTGCTTGAACATTAGGTTAGCAAAGATAACCAAATAAGGTAAACTTTTCTTTACATCCCTTCCTGGCTTTCTGAATTTCATTCACTTTACATAAAAGCAAAATCTCCCCTGGAAGGGCTGTCTCACTCTTTCAAGAGGGTCTGAAACACAAACATCTCAGTGCAATGTCATGCATAATTTAAGATCTATGAATCAAAACATAACTTTTTAGATAGGAATTTCCTACTTTTTCATTTCCGTTCTGTCCCTTCAACAAAAAGCAGGAAGGAATGAGAAAAACAGGGCTGATAAATCTAGTTCGTATTCTCAAAATGTTCACTATCGGAAAAAGACACCACTGATGGAGACAAAGGAGATTCAAAAAACTTGCCCTGAAATTAACCGGGTATAAAAGTCATGGGATACAACACTATGTGACAGGATCAAGTCACATTTGAATTTGGAGATAAGCAAGCAATTTAAAATGTGTCCATTAAGTCAGAGCAAGAACCAAAAATGGGAATAACATCTGGATCCTACCCACCTGCCCAACTAAAAAAGTTTAATGAAGGGGCCCCTGGGTGGCTCAGTGGGTTAAACCTCTACCTTTGGCCTAGGTCATGATCTCAGGGTCTTGGGATCAAGCCCCGCATCAGGCTCTCTGGTCAGGGAGCCTGCTTCTCTCTCTCTCTCTCTCTCTCTCTCTCTCTCCTTCTCTGCCTGCCTCTCTGCCTACTTATCTTTAAAAAAAAAAAAAGTTTAATGAAAAAAGTTACATTTCAAAGGCCTAGTGAAGGACACAACAAACTTTGGCAGAAAGCTTGATGGCAAAAAAGAGATGATGGAATAAAGTAGGTACCGAGCAGGTTGTGTGGTGGAGTTACTAATGAGCAGTGAGATGTTTCAACAGCTGGCCAAAGAGAAATAAATGCGAGTATTTATCTCTTATACTTAAATATGACTAAACTTGGGAATTACTATAATGCCAAAGAGCTGGGTTTGAGGCGCTCCAGGTGGAATGGTAAAGGTAGAATGTAAAGTAAAAGGGAATGAGCAGGAGGGTCACAGTGAATCCGATTTATTAAAGGAAAAATAATGGGTTTTGACGTTCAGTGAACTAATACTTTCAAGGAAAAGGAATCAGAGCTCACCCACTTATCAGGGGCACTGCGCGTTTCCATATCTGACAGCAAGATATTAAGAGACCAGACTAGATCAGTAAAGCAACTGTGTGTTTTTGATGTACTAATTTGTATATTAATATTCATTTAAAATACGTAAAAATTGTATTCAACAATATTGTACACTGTGATTTACTACTACACAGCTGATTATCAAACATGACTTGGTACTAAACCACTAAATACCAAATATGATCTAGAGAAAGGGGAACATAAAAAATGGATGCCAGGTAAGACCCAATAAATGTCTCATATGCAAAGGGGAAATCCTCGTCAGCTTTTCCCAAATTCTGCTTCAAATTCTGCAAGTTATTAATCCACATAAAAGGGTCCCATAATTAAATAAGGCAGGGACACAGTATATACCACCTCCCTTAGGACATGATAGTACCTTTTAGTAGATTAAAGATTCCATGAGAAAAAAAAAAAACTAGTTTATTTAAACTAAGATTTCTTAATGGATATGACTATGGATTCACTTTTTAAAAAAACAGAATATTTTTATACTGTGCATCCTATTGAACATAATTGGGGACAAGAATGCCCAATTTTAGAATAATCTAGGATATAAACAAAATTGTATATATACTATAAATATAGCTTTTTTTAAAAAAAAGTTACATATAGATATATAAACATGCCAAAGGGAGTTCCCCAAAGGATTTTACAATGCTTGTCTTTAGACAGTTGGATTAAGAATAACTTCTGGGCTTTTTTCTTTTCTTTCTATCTTCCCCCCTTTTTTTGGTACTCATACTATTTATTTTCTAAAATGACCATGCGTAACTTTAATAATCAGAAGAAAAAACTCAAGAGAAAAATAATCATTTTATAATTTTTCAGAAATGATTTTAGAAACAGAAATAATCATTCTGTTACAAAAAAAGAAAAAACAAAACCCTGGGAATGTAGTACAATGAACACACATCTGAATACTAATTATAAGACACTGCACAGTGTTAAAACGCCAACCATTCAAATCACCAAACAACTCAAAATTCAACAGATCTGATGTCTTTCATAGGAGATGATACTGCCCTAAACTGCCGGATTTAAATGAAACCAAAGAGGGCTACGTGACGTGTAGAGTATTCAAGACTGTGAGATCAGCAGTATTGACAGAGCTGATTAATTACTTCATACAGATGAGGAACACAACTGCCTATACTTCCTCATTTACTATTTAATACTGATATAAAAGTCCCCTCCTGCCCAGCAAGCCTGCCTTTCAGCCCCTCACCAGGTGGTGGTGACGTAGAAAACCAGGTGCGGCTGTCTAACCAGAATGAGGCTGAGCCGCCATCACTTACCCCCTCCCGGGGGGCGCATCTCCTTTCCCCACATTCGCAGACATCTCACCTTCCGCAGAGATTCAGGCTCAGTGTAAAGACTGTCACCATGTGACTCTGCTATGCGATATCGATGGCTCAAGAAACTGAAACTGTTTGCAACCTGGAGAGGAAGAGCCCCATAGTACTGACCTTCTCTGGGGACAGAAGGAAAAGACACCTGAACTGTATTAAGTCAGATTTAAATTAGATACGCTGTGAAACCTGCCTTTGACCCACACACGAGGAACCGCAGCAGAGAATCCCCATCATGAAGACAGCTTGTCAGGCCGCCAGCACGGACACGGGGTCACCAGATGGTGCTCTGCCCTATGCTAGTTACCCTCCCAGGAGGAGACACAGGGGGAACATTTCCACCCTCAGGTCCCTCGAATGTACTTGGACCAGACGAGAGGAGTGGGGGAATCCAGAGCGTTCAGTAAGATAAGTATCACCAGTGGCTTTAATAAACATAACGTGGTTCTCAACTGAGTATTTATAGTCCAAAAGAATTTTAAAAAGTGCACTTGAAAAAGCACATGTAAATTCAGCTTAGAAAAAGAGCAGAAAGTAGCATCAGTAAAGAATAATGAATAAACATAGTTATTTCTACATACAATTCTAATATTCAAATAATTGTTAATCATCATTAATATCAACAGTAACCAAATTTCACTTCGCAGATTTTAAAATAACACCCAAGGACCAAGACTTAAAAGAAAAATTTAAAGTGGGCGTCTAGGTAACTCACTCGGTTGAGAGGCCAACTCCTGGTTTTGGCTCAGGTCATGATCTCAGGGTCATGAGATCAAGCCTTGCATCAGGCTCCGCTCTCAGCCTGGAGTCTGCTTTAGATTCTCTCTCTCCCTCTGCCCCTCCCCTTGCTTACGCACCGTCACTCTAAAATAAATAAATAAATAAATAAACGCTTAAAAAAAAAAAAAGAAAAAATTTAAAATCACCCCACACTGTTCTAGCATTTCCGTAGATTGCAGATGGTCGTTTGTCTGTTTCATCATGCCTTTAATTCTGATTAGAAGCTCTCCCTACAGGGCTTCACAGTGTCAGGACCCCCATCCATTTCACTCTAACAGGTGTTTATGCCTTCACTCCTCATGAGCACCCTGTGAGGTTATCTCCATTTTCAGGGAGGTAAGTAGATTGTGTATGACACAAAGTACTCACACCTGGCAGGCTTGCTCCCTGTAAATATTGGACTGGCAAAAAATTGATGGCATAAAACTACTTAACTACTTCAAAAACATATTGTAAAAGAAAAAAGGTCTCCCTTTATAGCCTCAGTTATTACTTCTGAAGTCTAACTCCAATATGAATCTCTACATCTAGCAGAAATACATTTAGTGGGAGAAAACTATTGATAATTAACTTCCTTAAAATGCAAGGTGGTCAACTCACTTGTCTGTTGGGAACCTTCCTCCTCAATCACTACCCTGTTACTGTGTGATTTAGGCCTAGAATTCAGGACAAACTGTGGCATAAAGATCTACAAGATGACTGATTCAGATCCAGGATATCCCTCTCTGACCTTATGTTCAGCATTTAAAACTGTGAGTTATAAGAAAGAAGACCTTGTCCAAACCCTTCATCTTCCACATGTGTTCTCTCAGGGTCAGAAACTGTAAGTTCACTGAAGGCAAACAGGGGGCAAGCTCACGTATGAAGCCAGATTTCCTCAAGCCCAGACTCCTATCCCATCAGTTATGCCACCCATGATGTTCTTCCAGAACATGCTCCTCTACAATCTGTCGCCATCAATTTGAACCACAGTTTGAGCATCCTTTGTGCACAACCTTGTTTACTCCCCACAGCAACTGCTCAGCGGTGTGATCCACAAAGTTCTTGTGTGAAGACCCTGCCTCCCCAACTGGGTCACGGCTCTAGGGGTCTGACTCCAAAGCCAAGCTGCTGGCTCTAGAACACCCTCCCTCCTAAAAATGCCTCTCCTCGATGAGATGTTTAGGTTCCTGAGGGCTTTTTTTTTTTTTTTTAAATCCCAAAAGCATCTAAGTTCAATATCCTTGAAATCAAATCATTAAGAAACAAAAATCACTTGATCTCAGTTAAAATGGACTAGAAATTAATAGATAAGTTAATAGAATTTATCATGTAATCTAAAATGTACTTATGGCTACCTCATAAATATACGTGTTGAGGGGGACAGGTCAAGAAAAAAAAAGCCCACTTAACTAAAATTTAATATCGATTTCAGCTGCATTTTTCTCTCTTTAGGAACCTTCACAACAACAAAAGTAAATGAAAAATAACGGCAATTTGACCTTCTTCCTTTCTATCCAGTTACCATGAAAGGGCTTGAAAAACAGCCACATAAATGAGCAAATCTTTTAAAAGAGCGACCAGAAGTGCATCCGTTAGAACTGGACAAGGCACCGTCACAGTGAAATCACCAAAAGGTAAACTAATGCACAATAGAATCAGCTCTTTAAAATCCTAGCAAAGTAAATAAACACATTCACAGGAAAAGGGGGGCTGGCTGGTATAGCACAGGTGAGGAGGACAATAGAAACCAGAAGTTATAAACAACCACCATCAAATTCATCATGGTGAAGATAATCATCTTTTACACTTACGTGATTTTTCTCCCATACAAGTCTTCCTCATTGCTGCCCCCTTTTGCAATGCTGTTTCTTAAGTGAACGAATTATATGCTTTTTGTTTAAAAAAAAAAAAAAACCAACAAAATGGAAATAGTGCAGAAAAAGTGAAAAATATATCTTCTCGTTCAGGATACCTCAATACCAACTCCAAGGGTAGCCACTCATGGTAGTTTGTGTACTCCCCCAGACACGGTGTGGTTGGGCACCCACAGTAAAATAGGCATCGAAAGATAAAGGCAGAAGAGAGGGAGGATCCAGGACATGGGACAGCTCATTTCCTAAGAGACTTAATCCAGTACAGAACCAGAAAACCACAGCAGGGGGGCGGAAGGTGAACAACAAAAGAATCTACCTGCTTCCAGGAAAGGCAGCGGACCTCCCCTTGCCAAGCTGACCTAAAATCCATGTATATCCTGGTGCTGAAAACAGGAGCCCTCTACAAATGTTTCTGGCAACTTGTCAACAGCAATTAAGAAAAGAGTGAATGAAATAACTTTTTTAAAACCAATGTACACCACATTCCCCCCAGGTATTTTTCTTTACTAATTATGCACATATACAAATATTCATACACATTTCTACATAACCCTCAAATAAAATTATTTTTATTGATTCCTCCAAACTTAAAAACCCCTGACTTCTAAATGAGATTTACTGACAAAGTTGTTATTTTTTAAAAACTGAGGTATAACTGACATAACATTATGTTAGTTTCAGGTATACAACTCAATGATTCAGTATTTGTATATATTACAAAATGATAACTGCATGTTATCTGTAAGTTAACATCCGTCAGCATACATGGTTACAAAGTTTTTTCTTCTGATGAGAACTTTCAAGTTCTGTTCTCCTAGCTCCTTTCAAATACGCAATACCATATTAACTACAGTCACCATGCTATACCTTAGATTACCATGACTTACTCATTTTATAACTGGAAATTGGTACCTGTTGATCACCTTCACCCATTTCATCCCATTTTCCCCAACCTCGGGCAACCACCAATCTGTCCTCTATATCCATGAGCTTGGCTTTTGTTTTTTGGGTTTATTTTTAAATTCCACATTACCCACTAATTTATTAACTTTATCATTTAAACTATCATTTACAAAGTAGAAAAAAAAATACTAACTAAAATGCAAACTAACCAAGTGTTCAAAGACAAAACTTTGAGGCAGGAAGTCTTCTGTTTCCTGGCCATGCTTTTCATTTTTGTGACAAAGTGAAACGAATCCCCTTAGCTGGAATGGAAAGTTGGATCTTCAGACGTCATCTTGTGTGTCTGCATTAGCACTCATGCTTTAAAATTTCATCACTCTGCCTATTCAGTACTGTTTATAAAATGCATGTAAGCACAACACTTACAGTCTCCTGCTTAAAACCTCACAATAACTTCCCACCACTTTGAAGGCAAAACAACAATCTCCCAAATGCACTACAGATCCCTCTAATAAGCAACCTGTCTCTCAACTCTCCGAATCTTCAGCTCCAGCCAAGGGGAAAGAGATCCAGCTACAATTTCTTGAATGTACCTTGAATGAGCCTTTGGGAGAAACCAAGTAGCAACCTGTGCTAGAATACAAGCTCACACAATTCTCTTCCCTCATTCTCATGGCTTGTTCCTACCCACCCCTCTTTCTCCTGTCCAACTCTTACTCCTCAAGACTGTATCTGGGAGCACCTGGGTGGCTCAGTGGGTTAAAGCCTCTGCTTCGGCTCAGGTCATGATCTCAGGGTCCTGGGATCGAGCCTGAAACTGCTTCCCCCTCTCTTTCTGCCTGTCTCTCTGCCTACCTGTGATCTCTCTGTCAAATAAATAAATAAAATCTTAAAAAAAAAAAAAAGACTGCATCTGGCTATAGTCCCTCCTAGGAAGCTGGCCACACCCGACCCCAGCCCCTGCCATACTGCCATGTTACCTTCTACACAACACCCCTTGAGAGTACTGCATGTAACTTATGGTGATTCAGAAGCAAGACACGGATTCACTAGTTTAAAGAAATTATCCCTTTACTATGCATCATTACCTTCTAACACCAGCTCTGCTGGCAATAAAAATGAGGGATTCTCAGTTTGAAGTTTTCTGACAAAATAATTGATTTTGAAATTTTTTTTGACAAAACTGCAGTTAAAACAAGTTTAAAAGAAAAAAGAAGTTGGAAAAAAAATTTTTTTTAACAGAACACAAGTGGAAGAAAAGGCCTAACTAGTGTTATAAAAATCATGGGTATAATAAGCATCAAAGACATTCAGATCAAAATAATGCTACATTATTTTATACCCATTAGGAAAAATCCTAAGAATGTCAGGAATCACGGTTAATGGTGCACAGTTAAGACAGACATCCTTATGTTGACAGAGGTAATAAAAATTGGTAAAACCCTTCCAGGGGAAACCAAAAATTAAAAAAAAACACAAAACAGTAAACCAGAAAATATTCACATTGTTGGGCTCTGTAATCTCTCTTTCAACATTTGGAAATATATAGTTGTCCAAGGGCAGAGGGATTTTCCTTCCCTGAGTCCCAAGACTCCTCCTCACACTCTGGCCAGCTCTTTCTGATCTTTATTTCTCCAGCAGGACCTGGAATCTGTCAGACTTTCCGTTCCTTGTGAGCTCTAGGCATCCACTCTTTCTATTCAAGTCTCTAACACTCACACCACATCCTTGGTTCCCAAAGGACAATCATACAAAATATTCCGACGTTTCAAGGTCTTCTGATACACCACCAACTAAGCCACAAGTGGACATGAGGCAAGGCATTGTGCCTTATTTAGCTTTGGATACTTTGTTCCTACAGAAGCTTAATGATAAATGTCATCCACATTTGAACACAATGGGGACAACAAACACTGAGAAGTGATTTTACAATCTCTAGAAGGAAAATCTCTTGTGCAAAGATACTCACTGCTATACTATTTAGTTTTGCATTTACATTTTTAACAAAGTACTGCATATAGTAGTTAAAGGCAAATAGTACTACAACATATAAAAAAAAACAAAAAACAAAAAAAAAAAAACAGAACAAAACCGGAGTGCTTTACCCCATCTTCTCCACTGGCAGGAGCTACCCCCTTTCACTTCACCACTGTTCTCTCCAATATTTTCATATTCCTCACTAACATATTCATACTGCTATTTCTTGACTTATCTTAGATATTATCTTTTGAAGTTTTATTGTGGAAAATGAGAAATAAGCATATATCAATAAGTATCTCCTTTCTTCCCTTGCCCTATACTATGTGCATATATTATAGCTACACATATACCAGGATTTGTATTATTATGGCTATATTTGCTTAATTGCTTCCCTTATTTTTCCTGGAGTTAATAATTGCTTCATTTTTTCCCATTTTTCCCATGTTCCCTTAGTTTCTATACACGTACCCTTAATTTTCCCTGAACTCAAGAAGAGAAGAAAAAAAAAGTTTTCATTACTGTTTCCCAGATGGTTAAAAACAACACGTGCCCTATCAATTCCATTTCTGTCTCCTGGAATCCTCTCTCCTAGAGCTCTCCATCCTTACACTCCCATTTGACCTGGCTGATCACTAGGTCTATTGTAACGGCATTCTCAGAAGCATCCCATCATTATCATCTTGACAGTTCCTTCTCCTCTCTCTTCTGATGGGTCCCATGCTTTGAAGATCTCACATCTTCCTCATTCTTAAGTTTACTCCCTCAGTTTGATAACCATTATTTTCATTCAGCAACTGCCTAAGTACGTATGTACAAGCTTTGAGACTTGGCAGGTCTAGCCTTAAACTGACAATTCAGTTGGGTATAGAACTCTGGGCTGGAAAACATTTACCTTTGGAATTTTAAAGGTATTATTTCATTATCCTCTAGCATCCACTGTTGGACTGAAAAGTCCAGTGATAGTCCGATTCCTACTCTTTTATACATTACATGTTCACTTGTTTGTTTTTCAGGAAGTTTTTAAGGTCTTTTTAAATACTGGAGTAGCCTTTCTGTGAGTCTTTTTATAATCCTTGTATTGGTCACCCAGTAAGCCTTCTAAAAACATATCTCTTTCACTTAAGTGAAATTTACTTTCTTACTTCCTTTTCTTTTTTTTTAATAATTCCCTTCCTTCCTTTTCTCTTTCATTTTGAAAGTTCTATTTATTAGATACTGGATCTCCTGAATAAGGAGATAAGGTTATCTCTTCTCTCCCACCACCCATTTCTTTTTCTTTTGAGTACCACGGAGAAATTTTTACCTTCATTTCCCAACCATACTATTAAATGTTTTATATTGACTCTTGGATTCAATTCTGAAAAAACTTTTGTTTTCAATGATTGTTTTAATTTCAATGATTGTTAAAAAATAAATTGTATTTTTATTTCATAATTGCAATACTTGGTCTCATTCCCTCTAGTGTTAAACTAATTTTTAAAGCTCCTTCTTCATATTCAGTATCTGTATTTTCCCCACATATACTTTTCTTCTGTTTGTTGTGATCACTGTCTTTCTCACTTGGAAGGCTTCTGGTCATATGTCTGTTATCATTAGCTATCCTTTTATATTTAAAATTCAGGCATTAAAAAGATAGACAGAAGTTCTATGTAGAAGCAGGGCTTGTTGACTACTACACAAACTTTCCTACAGGGGACTGGTTAGGTTTCCAGTTGTTTTAGTTGTGAAAACTGAACATAGGGGAAAATGTAATTATGACTGTCTAGGACCTGTTTAGTCTCAGAGCTCTCTTTCTATATCCAGGGCAATTCATTGCCTTATTCAGAGAATCTACCTTCCACAATAGAAGTTACAAATGCCACAGTGTCACTCAAGCAGACATTCTTACAGATAGGATGTAGACATATAACCTGCCCCTTGGCCAATGACATATGCACATCTTTAACTCTGAATTGAAAAGTAGTTTCTGGAGAGAGCAAGGGGTTAGTGAATCAATTTACGTGGGAAGTGGTGGTAGCAGTAGTGCCTCTGTCACATGGTGGTGCCCTCAGTAAAATGACCATGCTGGCAACACAAAGCTGGACATTAGTGTTCAGGGGCAGCACCACGCTGGCTTTCTGTGTGACTGAGTATCCTCTTAGCCCCTTGGCCTCCCTTGCTGTCACCAATTTTCCAAACCTATTTCTACAGCCTTCCTAGTGATTCTGCAAGTCATTAAATATTATTTCCATAAACTCTTCCAGTTTAACTCAGACAGAGGGTTTTCTCTTTATACTGGGGAAATCCGCACATGTCAGGTGTATATAGGTCACTTTAGTCATTCACAGGTTCTCTAGAGAAGAATGGTTACATTTCCCACCTAGTGTTCAGCATTCCAAGAACCAAGCTCAGCAAAAAATGTTTCAAATAATTCCTCCTGCTTTCTGGAGGCTTTATGATTACACCAGGTTAGGGAAGGGACCCCAGTATCTATCTACAACTGGTCCCAACTCTCCAATCCTCCAAGCAACTTGGGTCCTCCAATTCTGGGGTTGTACAAGGTTAACATTCCCTAGAACCCCTCTATAAAGGCATTCACTCTCAGCTCTGTCCACATCATTAAATTAGGTATAAACATCCATCCCTCTAATTCTAATCTGCTCCTATTTTCCTCTTATTTGTCTTTGTATATTTATGCTTTTTATATTTCTTTAATAAGGCATAGGGTTTAAGAAGGGGAAGGAAATAACTGTGGCGTATGTTCAATGTGACATGTTTAACTGGGAACTGTGATGCTATTTATTCTAAACTAAAAACCTTCAATGATGAAATATTTGAAACATGCAAAAACATAGAGATACCTATTATCCATCATGTGGATTTAATAAGTGTCAGTATTCTGCCAAATTTGCTTCAGATTACAAAGAAATAAAACATTACAAGTTCAGCTAAAATGCCAATTCCATTTCATTCTCAGCTTCTCTGAAGAAACTTTTCTCCCAAAGATGCTCTGCACTTCTCTCATAAGTATTTTGTGTATTTATGAAATCTACAAAGATGGTATCATTTGGAATCCATCTTTTTACAACTTTTTTTCACACAAAGATTGTTTTTAAAGATGTATTCAGGGGTGCCTGGGTGGCTCAGTGGGTTGAGCCTCTGCCTTCGGCTCAGGTCATGATCCCAGGGTTCTGGAATTGAGCCCCACTGCTCAGCAGGGAGCCTGCTTCCCCCCTCCCCCCTCTGCCTGCCTCTCTGCCTACTTGTGATCTCTATCAAATAAATAAATAAAATCTTTAAAAAAAAGATGTATTCATGTTAATACAGAAAGATATAGAGCCTTTATAATAACTTGTATGTTTTCCATTCTTTGTATATGCTAGATTTTACTGAGTGAAATCTATGTTGTTTCCAATTTTTTGCTATTACAAACAATGAAAGAATGGCCACTGTTTTTCTATCTGCCAATGCCAAACCAATTCAAATACCATAATATTATAATAAACACTGCTGACCCCATCAATTCTCCCCTTCAATTAATTTTAGTATCATTTTTGTCAAGTTTCATGGCAAACTCTCATTTTGCTTTGTTTTCGAACTGCATTAAATTTGTAAGTTAACTTAGAAAACATTAAATTATTTGTAATATTGAGTCTTCCCTTTCAATAACATATATAGCCCCTATTTATTTAGATCATCTTTAAGATCTTTTCATCCAATGGTCATTGCTTATCATTTTTTAAAAAGATTTTATTTATTTATTTCTCAGAGAGAGAGAGAGTAAGAGAAAGAGCAAGCACAAGCAGGGGGAAAGGCAGGCAGGGGGAAGCAGGCTCCCCACTGAGCAAGGAGCCTGACATGGGGCTTGATCCCAAGACCCTGGGATCATGACCTGAGTCAAAGGCAGGTGCTTAACTGACTGAGCCATCTAGGAGTCCCTGCTTATCATTTGTATTTTCTTATTCAGACTAGGATCATTCATATAATCATATTTTTAATACAGTATTGCTATACACTAAAAAGCTTCTGACTTTTAATTTATTTCATACCCAGGAATCTTATTAAACTCTTATTATTATTAAAAATTTAACAGTTCTCTTTAATTTTTTACAAAATTAAATTTTTTCCTTTTTGTTGTCTTATTGAGTTGGCTGGTAATTAACATGGCTTAAATTCAAGATACAATATTGAGTAAAAAAGATATGCTATATTCTACTTTGTTGTGTGTGGTTTTTTTTTAAGATTTTATTTATTTATTTATTTGACAGACAGAGATCACAATAAGGCAGAGAGGCAGGCAGAGGTGGGGGGGAAGCAGGCTCCCCGCCAAGCAGAGAGCCCAATGCAGGGCTCAATCCCAGGACCCCGAGACCATGACCTGAGCCAAACGCAGAAGCTTAACCCGTTGAGCCACCCAGGTGCCCCCATATTCTACTTTGTAAACATATATTTATATATGCAAAAACACAAGGACTTCAAATACAAGGGAAATGCAAGAGATGGTGCAGTCGAATAGTTGAAATAGTTGGTTTTCTGGAAGGAAGGATTTTCTTCTTTATAAATATTCGCTATAAAGTAGTTTTTTAAAAAAGCACAATTACTTTGGAATATTTTAGAAAATAACATACACCCCATAATTTTTACTCAAACTAATGAGAGATCAGTACTAAAGTCATGAAATTATGCCAGAATATTTAAAGAAGGGATAAATCTTACCACACATGGGTATTTGTGCAATGGAAAAGCATTTGTCAGCTAACAAACTGCCACTACTCCATTAGGCCCATTATTTTCACTAAAGCACATGGCAAGAGTACACTTTAGATTGCGTTCTTACATTACCTTTGGTATGATTTTGGCAGAGAAAAAAGATGGATTATACTTTCAAAGGCATTTTTGAAATACTAGTAGTTTAGACTTGATTATAAAATCAACAGAAGATCTAACCTTCAATGAAACCACGAGTCAGGACTACCCACCTCCCTCCCAAAATCAAATTCAGGATCTTTCTGAGAGCACACACAGGAAATGAATTTTAAAAAGGGTCTGCCTTCGGCTCAGGTCATGATCCTGGGGTTCTGGGATTGAGCCCCACTGCTCAGCAGGGAGCCTGCTTCCCTTCCTCTCTCTCTGCCTGCCTCTCTGCCTACTTGTGATCTCTGCCAAATAAATAAATAAATTTTTAAAAAAGTCTCCTTTAAGACTAGGTATTCAAGACCTAGTGACTTAATTAGAAAACTGACAAAAATGAAACCCTGACCCAACTGAAAAAGTTGTGTGGTACAAGTAAAACAAAAATTGGACAATAATGTGAAGGGAAAATTGTCAGATAAATAAAGTGAACGAGAGACATTAGGGTATATGTGAAAATGAAATACACTAGAATAAAAGTGATAATTTCCAAATAGAAACTCCAAAAGAGAAAATATAAACAAATAGAAAAGCACTAATGTTCTTAAAGAGAGGGCCCATTTCTCCACATTCTTTCCAACAGCTTTTAATTTTTGCCAATCTGATAATGTGAAATCGAAGTACTTTCTCTTCAGAGAGAAATGGAAGGGCATGATTCAGAGGATGAAAGAAAATGACAGAAAGGTACCTTTAAGTCAGGAACCAGGGTATGGAAAAGTACCGCTAAAAAGCTATTGGGCTCTTGGCTGGCTCAGTTGGTAGAGCACGCGACTCTGGTAGAGTACTTGACTCTTGATCTCAGGGTCGTGAGTTCAAGCCCCACATTGGGCGTAGAGATTTCTTAAAAAAAAAAAAATTGTTTTTTTAAACCAAGAACAACAAGGAGGGGAAAGAAATATGGCTCATATTTCTAAGTGGAGTACATGTTGGAACAGAGCAGACCTCCATATATTTGAAAAAAAAAACTCATAAAAGTATATTGTTTATTCACATGAAGCCAAAGAAAAGTGGGTCTGGAGAAGAACGAACAGAAAGGCACAACTACCTTGTAAGTTATAAAACAAAAGAGCATCAATGAGGAAAAAGAAAAAAATACAGGGAGCCTAGCCATCCTGCTCCCTTACATCCTGTTTGGGAACAGGATATGGTATAAATAATAAACAAATAATACTATAAAAAATACAGATAGCAATATCTATTCAGCACCTCGTGTGCACCAGGGACCATGGAAGGCATGCTGCATTAGAAGACACGGAGTGCAGTATGAAGGCACAGGAGAAGTCCGTAAGAGGGAAGGCTTCATGGAGAGACGAGTGAGCTTGCTCCTGAAGATAAAACAGGAGGGAGCTGGGATGCAAAGCCTGGACACAGTAGTTCAGTAAAAAAGGAACAGGCGCTGGAGCCGTGAGGAATAGGTCAAACCATACTGCACTGTGAGGTATACACAGTGATCATGATGGGATTAAGAATATGGATATAATACATAAATAGATCATGAGAAATGGTTTGGTCCAGAGATTATGCTCCAAGTCACATGAAGGTATAAAAGGAAACAAATCATGGTCCAAATATCAAAAAGAATTGATTATAATTCCTGAGGGGTCAAAGCTTTTAAACTACCATACAGGTTCTCAGATTTTAAATAACTGAGTAATATAAATACGAAAATGAAAGCAAATTACTTCAACTTATAGAAAAGAACCTAATTTGTAATAAAAGAAAACAAAACAAACTTCCCAACATGTTTTCAAAATGTGTAAGCCTGAAGAGGACAGAAAATTTTAAAGGTGATATCTTACAAAACTGGATTAAAAAAATAACAAAGGAAGCCAAATTATTGGATATCAAGTTTAAAATAAAAACATCAAGCTGGTGCTATGATAAAAGAAAGATCTGTAATAAAATATGGCATTTTATGTCAAGTCATAACAAACAGAAATCAAGGAAAAAACTGAAACATAAAAGGAGAAATCAAGTAAAAATAATCACATTCAGTTATTAATTAGACAAATATTTACTGTGTGTCTACTCTATAGCAGGTTATTATTCTTGGCACCCAGGCTACAGCACTGAATGAAAGTGACAAAATTCTTTGCCTTCCTTGGAGTTACAGTCTAGGGAGAGAGACAGACCAAAAATAAATAATAATATATTTTTTTGACATGCTGCAAAGCACTATGAAGAACAAAGCAGAAGAAGAGAGAATGAATGCCAGGAATCTCAGTTCTAAAGAAGGTTGGGAAGACATAAAGCGAGGTGTGGACATTTCTGCCAAGAGCATGAGGAAAAGGAGCGAGGCAGTGTCACACAGATCCAGCGTGCACAGTAATGACAAGAGACAAGGAAGGACAAAATTCATAAAACAAAGTTGTCCTCCCTTCTATGTCCTAAAAATAGAATTACCTTTCTAGTCAGTTCACTGTCTATGGTATGTATATATATATGTGGTATGTATATATGAGCTAATAGTAAGTATTTTAAAAACCTAAAATTGTGATTATTTTTACAAATTGTGTCTATATACTTGGATAAAAGTTTAATTTTTAGGCATGTCCAATAAAAACAAAATAATAACTACATATAAGAACAAACTGAAACATAAGAAGACATTGTTTAGAATTCCTGAAAATTGAGGGGCACCTGGGTGGCCCAGTCAGTTAAGAATCTCTTGATTTCAGCTCAGGTCATGATCTCCAGGGTAGAGAGATGAAGCCCTCCCATTGGGCTCTGCACTGGAAGTGGAGTCTCCTTAAGATTCTCTCTCCCTCTTCCTCTGCCCCTCCCTCTGCTTGCACTCTCATGCACTCCCCCCACTTCTAAAAAATTTTTTAAAAAATAAAAAAACTCTTAAAAATTGAAAAGTGAAATTTCTAACCTATTGGATTAAGTCAAAATCATAGAGATAAATTTATAACTTTTAATACAAATGATAAAATGAAAATTCAACTCATAACCTTCCCAAAAAATACAGGAAAATGTAAAGAAAAACAAGAAAAAAAGGTAAAATTAAATAAGCTATAAACATAAACACACAAGGATAAAATAAATGATGTCTCAAACAAGATTCTTTGATAAAAATAATACAATCTTTATATCCCTAGAAATCATGTAAGTACAAATAAAAGAGAAGCAAATTGAGATTAGAATATATATACATAGGGGCGCCTGGGTGGCTCAGTGGGTTAAGGCCTCTGCTTTCGGCTCAGGTCATGATCCCAGGGTCCTGGGATCGAGCCCTGCATCGGGCTCTCTGCTCGGCGGAGAGCCTGCTTCCTCCTCTCTCTCCCTGGCTGCCTCTCTTGCCTACTTGTAATCTCTGTCTGTCAAATAAATAAATAAATAAAATCTTAAAAAAAAAAAAAAAGAATATATATACATAAACCAGTGGCTATTTTTAAACATCTGAAAATGAATAAGCAAGGACACAGGTGATTTCCTTTTAAAACATAACAGTATAAAGCATTAGAATACCAAAAAAAGCCCATTAGAACAGTATAAAAAATTAGAATAGCAAAAGAAAGCCAAAAAAGAAGAAACAAAAAATTATCAATAAAATGCTTCCTAAATATGAGATACAGAAATAGCAGGAAATTCTTTCCAACTTGAAGAAATTTTAACTTCTTAATTAGGAAATCATGCATTATATACTCTATATGCATAGGAAAAAATACATGTAAAATACAAACCATAGAGTAAAATAAAAGCTAGCAGGTTGTCTAATCAATTCTAAGTTAAACAGCGTTCCAATTTCAACACTCAAGGTATTAGAGAAAACTAAACTCTTGCATTTTATTTATTGAAAAATTACTATTCACCAAGCACTGTAATGAAAACTTTACATACACTATCAAACATACGCAAATGAAATTTAAGGCAATATTATTATATCTGTTGCATTTCACATAAATAAGACAAGAACAAAAGTATAAGATCAATTAGTAGATACAAAATAATTTAATAAAATTCTATATAAGAATTCTGTATGAATGGCTTCTATTTTTGGAAAAGGTATTTATTTTAGATAGCAAAAAGGCCCATAAGTTATTACTGGAAATTGGATGATTTACTATGATCTAAAATGAAATGACACAGTGGAACAAAATGAGACAAATGTACAATTTTTTTATATCATGGGCGTGATAACTGTTATAGTGACCATAGTATTCCTGGGGCCTAACACTATCAGGCACACAAATCAAAACAAATGACTAGTATATATACTACGAATAAAATATATAATCACTCACATAAACAGCTTTACACAAATTGTTCAGAAAGTATTAGTGTTGTTTGCGAGATGACAGCACTTGGATAACACATGTTCTGAAGTGAAAATGTGTAATTTTACAATGTAAAAAGTGTATTTTGTTATTTAAGAAAAATTGAAAAAGAAGAAGAGCCTATTCGCAAGAAAAGAAAATAGTTTGAAAAGTGAAAATGTTTCACTTTACTACTGTAACAAAAATAAACAAAATTCAAACTAATTCCTTAGTTACAATGCTATCAGGATTCAATTAGCCAAATGCTTCAAAGGGCAGGGATTCTTAAAGAAAATAATACATAACATTAAAAATCAACCTATACAGGGACGCCTGGGTGGCTCAGTTGGTTAAGCGGCTGCCTTCGGCTCAGGTCATGATCCTAGTGTCCTGGGATCGAGTCCCACATCAGGCTCCTTGCTCAGCAGGGAGCCTGCTTCTCCCTCTGCCTCTGCCTGCCACTCTGTCTGCCTGTGCTTGCTCGCTCTCTCTCCCTCTGACAAATAAATAAATTAAAAAAAATTTTCAAAAAAAAATCAACCTATACAAATAAAGATGTAAATGAAAGCATTGTTAATAGCACAAAATGAAAGTAAATTAACATATAATTGGAATATAGTTACATAAATTAAGACACCAAAGGATTTTTTAAATGACATACTACTACAAGTGAAACATGATATAATATTAAACTTAAAAAGCAGAATGTGAATTTGTGTGTGTATGTGTGTGTGTGTGTGTATATATATATATATGTGGACTGTTGTCTATATATTTTGAAAATGAATCACCTTCAGGTTTTAATCACAAATATGACAAAATTAATCCTGTAGGCAACTTCTAAAAAGAACTTTTAAAAAGTACAAATTCTTCAAACATTTCAAAATCCAATTTTAGAGGATTACCCTAAAGTCCCATTTTTTTCATCCTAATATTAGGGAAGAATCTAAAACACAGTATTTGCTGCCCTAATACCTGAGTCATCCATGAAAATGACAGGCTGTGACTACATAAGAATATCTGAATTGAAATTCTGAAAAAATATCTATAATTTATTCCCAGAAATCAAGGGGTTCAGGGAATTGAAAATGCACAAGGTTTCTAAACTTATCTAGTACATATTGTACTCATTCCAGCAGGTATGGCAGACACTGTCCATCACCGACCTCAAATTTATCCCTCCCAATTCTTCCCTAATGATAAATTCTCAGTTTGTTCAGGCAGCCATGAAGCACCTTGGTGCACATCATCTATCCTAGCCCCGGGGGAAAAAGCAGGAATTCTTTAAATCAATCATGGACTCTGGGGCCCCCTGGGCAATGATTGGTCTAGGGGTAAGTACCTAATCCAGTCTGGCCAGTGAGAAGTAAGCAGATGTCTGCAGCCACATAACAGATTTGGCTAGCATGCCCTTTGCCTACCACACCTTCTTCTTCCCAAGTACAAGGAGCCAAGAAGAGCAATGGGCATCTTACATTACCACCACTCCTGCATTCCATAAGCCGTTATTTAATACCTCTCATGTGTGGAATTCTGTGGCAGAGAGCACGGATAAAAAAGGACAATGTGGGGGCGCCTGGGTGGCTCAGTGGGTTAAAGCCTCTGCCTTCGGCTCAGGTCATGATCCCGGGGTCCTGGGCTCAGCCCCGCATCGCATCGGGCTCTCTGCTCAGCGGGGAGCCTGCTTCCCCCTCTCTCTCTGCCTGCCTCTCTGCCTACTTGTGATTTCTGTCTGTCAAATAAATAGAATCTTTAAAAAAAAAAAAAAATCCAGGGTCCTTCATGGCATCCCTGAGCATGTACCCCAGACCTGAAGTGTTGACTTTATTGAGAAATTAACTTGCCTTTGCTTAAACCACTAAAGTGATTTTTAATACTTGAAGCAGATCACACTCCTGATACAAGAAATTAATCTGCATAAAGGTGATTTCTATTTATAAATACTCGCCATTTAATTTTTACCAAAAGCTATTTTGGTCAAAGGTATTTAAACAAGAGGTAGTAGGTAGAATAAAGAAATGAAGAAACAAATGAATAAATGGAAGATAATAATAGGATCTTTAAGATATTTCTTTAAACTTAGCTCCTACAATAGAGTCCACTAGAAAATATATGAAAAATCATACACATGAAGTATAAAATTGGGGTCTTAATAAAGAAGTCTCTTTCTTTCTGCCTGTATTTTAATGATTAGCCAAGAAAAGTACTCCACATCAAAGTTTGCTCCAGAAAATGGTATGAATCTTCACACAAAAAATAAATTTACATAATTCTTTCCTACTTTAAATGGGAGTTGGTTTCTTATTTTTCAAGTTAGAAAACCTGCTTTTGGAAATCCCCAAAATTAAATTTTACATATGGTATGAAAAAAACGTAGAAAACTTCATATTGTTCATAAAGGTGAATCAGGCTCAAAGTATTCTAGCGAGAGTCAGGAATGAGGTCCAAATTCTTTGATTAAAAAAAAAAAGTTGATTGTAATCAAATGATTACAGTAACCAAATGATTGCTCTACATTAATCTGTCAGATAAATTAAAAGGTTATGGCATTTCATGTGGCTGTCTCTTTAAAATTATTACTGTCCTAAACAATGGCACCATAATCTTCCATAATGTTCTAATACAATCCTGGTTTCCTGGTATATAATAATGCATGGGGGAGTCCAATGTCACTGGAAACAAAAGTCCATGAACAGTGCACATTAACAAAAACTATTAATACTTTTTTATCTTGCTTTGCTTTTCTCTACAAAAAGTGAAGTTGCAGTTAGGTTTGAGCAGAAAATGAGAATGTTGGCATCTGCTGCTAGCTTGCATACATTTAAAATGCTTCAGAAAATAAAGCAGGTGACTTAGATTATTGAGATTCGTAAACTAAATAAAGCGTCATGAGCAAATCACCGCTATGTGTGGATGCCAGCTCCACAGCACCCACCAGCTCTGCCCAGCCTTCCACACCACTGCTGACCACGGTCAGTTAAATGGAAGCACGGGAAGTGGTTCGCTGAGGCTCCTGACACGCATTCTCTCAGAACGGAAGTCTACCTTCAAACTGGTGGGCACTCTCCTCACATCCAGTTTCCTACTGTCTCCTAACAACCTGCTGCTCCTAATGTATCCAGAAAATCAGAGAAGGTAAAAACCAGGTTCATCCTTAGAAAAGCAAGGCTCTCTATACAGTCATAAGAACAGTGAGTATCTAGTGCAAGGCTTGGTACATTCTGGACATTCAAGCAAAAGTATGCTCTCCCCCTATTTTTTCGGTCTGTGCCCTTGCAAAGATGAGTTACATATTTCTTACAAACTGAACTTGTACAAATCTAAAAATCAGTAGTTTTCATCATAAAACAGCCAGAAATAATATTTTACATTCTATCTGGCAGTCAGCTCACGCCTAATGTTACAGAATTCCCACATGGAAAAGTGAGGTTTCTTTCTATCAGTTACATCTGACAGGAGCCAAATTTCATTGCTGGGCCTCTTAAAACAAGAATGAACTCAAGTAGGAGTCGATCAAGGCTTTAGTTTAATTTTACTTTACTTTGTTCATTTTCATTCTTTGTATTCTATAAAGTACGTCCACGAGGGCCCAAGTTTAACAGAACCATAGTCATATGAATTAAACAGGCACTCCTGGATTGAGAACCCAAGCCAGAAGGTAACGAGTAGCTTCAGTGGTCCCGCTAAGCAAAGAGAAGCACAGAGACACAACCCACAGTAGCCCTCATTGGCAACAAGGTCCTGCTGTTTCATGAACAGCAGACCTCCTCGCTTATGAAATCAGTGACTGTAAAGAACTTAAGTAAAAATATAATAAAATGGCAGGGGAAAGTGATATATATAATGGAGAAAGATATCCTATGTATAAAAGTAATGAAGGAAATCAGAAAAAAAAAAGGCCGATATATTTGGTTACACAAAACTTGAAGACATACATCTGTGTATTAAAAGGCAAACCGAAAACTAGCAAGTTCAATACAGGTTTTCATACTGAACATCTATGAAGAGTCCCTGTAAATCAAGATAAGGTACTAAGACTCCAAAAGAAAACTGGGAAAAGCTGTAACAGGCAATTAACAAAGGAGAAAACAATAAATAATTGGCTAATAAGCATTTAAAAATATTTCTCTTCAGGAATAAATACAAATAAAGAGGTTTGGGGGGGCAGGGATTGTTCCCCCCCCCCCATAATAAAATGTGCTCACTGGCTAAGGGAGGAGTGAAAACTAGTTTAGGAAAAAAAAAAAACAACACCTTTTTGAAATATGTACCAAGAGCCTTTATAAAATGTTTACATACTTTTTACATACCCAGCTATTTTATTCCTGAAAATTTCTTAAGGAAATAATCCAAAAGACACAATCTTATGGAGAATATGTTCATGACAGCATTATTTACAATAGAAAAGAATTATATGGAACCCCAAAACCCCTCAAACAGCCAAAGCAATCTTAAAAAAGAAAAACTGGGAGTATCACAATTTCAGATTTCAAGTTAAATTTAGTATTTTAAACAGTATGGTACTAGCATAAAAACAGACACACATATCAATAGAATACAACAGAAAATCTACAAATAAACCCACAATTATATATGTTCAATTAATCTTTGACAAAGGAGAAATGAATATGCAATGGGAAAAGTCTCTTCCACAAATGGTGTTGGGAAAACTATCTGGACAGCAACATGCAAAAGAATGAAACTAGACCACTTTCTTATACTATACATAAAAGCAAACTCAAAATAGATTAAAGACCTAAATGTGAGACCTGGAACCATAAAATCCTTGAAGAAAAGACAGGCAGTAATCTCTGACATGGGGCATAGCAACCTTTTTCTAGAAAAGTCTCTGGAGGCAGGGAAATAAAAGCAAAAATAAACTATTGGGACTACCTTAAAATAAAATAGGAAATAATCAACAAAACTAAAAGGCAACCTACTAAATGGGAAAGGATATTTGCAAATGACATATCCAATAAAAGGTTAGTATCCAAAATATATAAAGAACTGATACAACTCAATACCCAAAAAACAAATAATCCAATTTTAAAATGAACAGTGAGTGCACCTGGGTGGCTCATTCAGTTGAACCTTTGATTCTTGATTGTGGCTCAGGTCATGATCTCCGGGTCATGAGACGAAGCCCTGCATGGGGCTTCATGCTCCGCAGGGGGTCTGCTTGAGATTCTCTCTCTCCCTCTCCCTCTGCCCCTCTCCCGACATGTGCTCTCTCTCCCTCAAATAAGAAAAATCTTTTTTAAAAAAGTTGGCAGAAGACATACCGATGGCCAAAAGACACACAAAAAGATGCCCAACATCACTGATCATCAGGGAAATGCAAATCAAAACCACAATGAGATATAACCTCCTACCTGTCAGAATGCCCAACATCAAAAACACAAAAAACAAATGTTGGCAAGGATATGGAGAAAAAGGAACCCTCATGCACCGCTGGAGGACAAGCAAACTGGTGCAGCCGCAATGGAAAGCAGTATGGAGTGTCCTCAAAAAATTAAAAATAGAACTACCTTACAATCCGTAATCACACTACTGAATACTTCGCCAAAAAATATAAAAACACTAATTGAAAGGCTTACATGCACCTCTATGTTTATTACAGCATTATTTACAATAGCCAAACTATGGAAGCAGCCCAACTGTCCATCAATAGATGAATGGATAAAGAAGATGTGTACACATACACGTGTACGTACGCGCGCACGCGCACACACACACACACTCATACTCACAATGGAATACCAGCCATTAAAAAAAAGAATAAATTGTTACCATTTGCAGCAACATGGACGAAGCTAGAGAGGACAATCCTGAGAGAAATAAGTCAGTCAGAAAAAAACAAATACCGTATGATCTCACTCATGTGGAATTTAAGAAATAAAATAAGCAAAGGAAAAAAAAAAGAGACAAACCAAGAAACAGACTCTTAACTACAGAGAACAAACTGGTGGTTACCAGAGGGGAGGTGGGTCAGGGGGAGGGAGAAATAGGGAATGGGAACTAAAGAGTACACTTAGCATGATGAAAATACAATATAATAAAATACAATGATTTAAAAAAAAAAATGAAAGAACTATAAGCATCCTAAATGTCCCCAAACTAAAAAAATCATGGAATGTCCACAAACACAATATTTTATACTCATTTCAATTATGTTTAAGTGTTTAACTACATGAGAGAATACAACATAATGTTAAGTTTAAATTTAAAAAATTATGTGTGTAATATGATCTCAACAATGGAAAAAGGGAAAAAACCTGATTAACAGCACATGTGCGGATGGGGAGACTACCACAAAAAGCAGGATTTCAGAGCTGGTAGTGTTAATAGTGATTGTTATCCTTCTGTAGGCATGCTACTTTGTACTTGAGGTTTTCTACAGTCTCTAAAGAAGATAGGGTCTCTACAAGTTCATCACACTTCCAGCACTGGAAGCGCTGCGCTGGGCACATAGTGAGTATCTGCTGCTTAAACTGAAAGCCAAAGGAAAAACATTCACATAGAAGAAGAAACACACATATACATACATGTGTAAATCTACATGTATGTGAGTGGGTGTGTCTATATATTCTTGCAAACAGAGTAGCAACACTATAAAGGTAAGAGGAAGAGAGTAACTTTTCTGCATGTGTGTTTATACTCAATCTGTAAAAAGCAGGGTTGTCTGGGTACTGTGGGCAAGGTAAACAAGAAAGAAAACATCCAAAAACCTGCCAAAAAAATTTTTAAAAAATAAAATCAGAGGATGTTGTAATTTGTGAATTGTTATCTTTGTTCTGATCAATATACAAATGAACAAAGAGAAGCTCACACCAGCAATTCATACCCAAGGGAGGAGGGTGGAGTTTTACTCAAGAATGCGAAGAATGTCTCCTTAGGTTTCATCCTGGGGTAACTGATAAGAAAAAAAAAAAAAAAAGAAGAAGAAGCAAAGGACTTCATGATATAGAAAAAGACCTTCTTCTCTCACTAGCCCATAGCACAAAACCAGATAGGAGTTTTTCAACTTCCTGTTTTTTTAATCTTTGCAGTTATTTTTAAGTCTGATGTTTAAATTCCATAGTTTAAGAGTCATCCACTCTTAAATTCAATACCATGTCTTCATTCATGCCAAAGGAATCACTAATGTTGTTTAGAAATAAATGAGGCATCGACGCATTCTGAAATTAATGTTGGAAGGTTTCAGCACAGTGAAACCACCACTGGATAACTAATTGATATTAAAAGACATTAATTTGTTTAGAAAAAAAATGCAGTATTTAAACAGAAAAACTCTCCAAACCACCTTTGATGAACAGAAACAATGTATCAGTGCATGTTCCTAGAAACTCACAGAAGATGCCACTGTTCGTAAATATTAGGGAAAAAGAATTTTTCCCCATTTGTTATTAATCCTTGGTACATGTGAAAGTACTGAGCAGAATGTTCCACTCAGACAGGTCAAGCCCCAAAGTATATAACTGGGTGAGGGCACGAATTTCAAATAAAAACCCTAACCTGAAAAACACAAACGCGGATGGGCAAACCTTTTGCTCTCTGTGGACGGGAAATGACTGATTCCAGCACGCGACACCCCACAAGCTGCAACATCTCCACTCCGAAGGAAGGAGACTAGAAACTCAAACTCTTCAATTAATAGAGAATCTCGCAGTACTGAATGCTTCATAGGCAATCCTGGGCTAAGTTCTCAATTTAGGAAAGCTGGTAAGAACAGCATTTATTCAAAGAATCAATCAGTTCTGCACTAAAGACAAGCATACACACATTTTGATATTTGCTTTCCATGTGATAAAAAAATTCTGTATGATGAAGAAGAGTCTTAAGCAATTCAATGTGCCCTGTGCTGTACATAAATCTATAAAATGGGTGCAGGCCAAGGAAAAAGGCTCCTTCCCTACACGGTTCTGGTACACGTTGTCTTGTCTTAGAATGTCATCAATTCATAGATCCGCTCAAATTCTGAGGTGAGCATTTTCCAAGGGGGAGAGAAACACTGAAAAACACGCCTTTCCTACCTTGATGCCCAATTTAACAACATTCACATTAAGGACCCCACTCAGTTGACTGAGGGGTAAGGAAGAACTGGAGAGAAGGAAAAATGAAGCAGAAGAAATACATTTTTTCCTCTTCTGTCATTACTGTTTTTAACCTAACATGTCTCTCAAAGCGTTTAGCTCCATGGTGATGGGAGCAGGCGAAAAATATAGAAACACTGAAAGAACAAATTCCCTCAGAATATTTTAGGGTTTCTAACGCAAAGCTTACCGTGGAACTACAGAGGCATACTAAGTTGAAAATAGAGTCTTGTAACTTAGTAATGATGTAAGATGAAGAATCTTTCTTTATAACAGCTTCTTAAAAATCTGCTACATTCCTCCCTGCCTGCCCCCACCCCCAAATCAGCCAACAACTTGATTTTTTTTGCATTGTAATTTCCCAAGGTAAAGAATATAAAAGAAAAGAGAGGGCTGCTGCGAACAGCAGGCTTCAATTTTGTCCCCAAGGGGCCATTTGGCGGTATCTGGAGACATGTACGGTTTCAGCTGGGGAGTAATGCTACCAACACCACAGAGCAGAGGCCAAGGGAGACTGCTGACGTCCTCCACCGGAGACAGACTCCATAACAGAAGCATCTGGCCCCAAGTGCCAAGGGTCCAGAGGTTCCCACCCTGGTTTAGAAGTATCTTTAGCACTGAAATGCATAGATTATAATCACCCAAGTTCCAAACCTAGTCCCTTGGGTCAAACAAGGGAGGGAGGCTCCCAGGCTCTCTGCCACGCCCACACACCAGTATACAGGGGGGTTCTACTTTTACCCTCAGGGGCACAGACCTGAAAACCACTATCAGAGCGGAGTTCGCCACTGAAAGACTTACGAACTGAAAAGAAATATATGACATAGGGAAATGTATTTGCAAATAATCCTGAAAAGGTTACGAAAGAATTTTAACTAACATAAAGCAAAGGGTGATATTATTAAATGAACTTATATCAACGATATTCTACACATTTTGCACCAGCGATGACAGATAACCCACAATTTCCATTTACTGATCCTTGCTTGCTAAAAATCTTCCAAAATCTTCTTTCCCTCAAAGTTTTAATTAGATGTCTAGAGGTAATTAAGTTTATTCTTTATTTTAATTAATGATATTTCCTGAATACCTATCTATCTACGAACTGTTCTAAGACGTGAGGATAGGCTGGTGAACACAGGGGTAAAGCTGTCATTCAAAGAGCTTACATTCTAGTAGGGGAAGATCAAGAAC
Source organism: Mellivora capensis (assembly GCA_004024625.1). Taxonomy (NCBI): domain Eukaryota; kingdom Metazoa; phylum Chordata; class Mammalia; order Carnivora; family Mustelidae; genus Mellivora; species Mellivora capensis. The sequence goes on from PISX010000948.1 coordinate 189,020, forward strand.
AAGCCAATCAATAAATAATACAAGGGTCAGAGAGTGAAAAGTGCCATCCAGAAAAATAAAATTAAAAAAATAACGTGGTCAACATGGCTGGTTGGCTGCTCTCATCAGTTGGTTGGTCAAAGAAGGCCTCTCTGTGAAGAAGTCATTTAAGATAAGAACACCTAAACGTCAAGAAGGAATCTGCTACCCAAAGGAAAGACATTCCTGGGGCACCCAGGGGTACAGTCAGTTTGGGGTCTGACTCTTGGTTTCAGCTTGGGTTGTGATCTCAGGGTGGAGGGACTGAGCCCCCCCCCCCCTTACTCCCTCTGTAAAATAAATAAACAAATCTTTAAAGAACAACAATAAAGGAAGGGCATTCCAGGCAGAAGGAAGAGCAAGTAGAAAGACCCTAAAATAGGAACAGACTCAGAATGCCCAAAGGGAAGAGAGCTAGTATGGCTGGAAGGGAGGGGGTGACTTGGGGTAGGAGAGACAGATGGTGTCAGTCTATAAGGAAGGTTCGTAAGTAGCTGCAGGGCAGCATGGCCTTGTCTCATGACATGACCGGGCGTGAGATGCACATGGCATGCATTAGGGTAGGATCAGCAGAAATGGAGAGAAGTGGACAAGGTGGGTGTTTTTGAAGGTACAGACAACAAGGCATGCTGAGAGATTAGATGCTGGTAATCCACATGGCACTCTGCTGGATGTAGAACACAATGAATCAAGGATAACTCTTCAATGTCTAGATGGGTGGATGGTTTTGGGTGGATGAGTCTCCCGAGAATTTAGAGTGTTAGGGAAGGTTTAAGGACTGTACGTGGATGGCCATTGACACTGGTCTGCCTAGGACTGAGAGGCTTCCCCCGAAGGTGTTAAAACCAAGAGAGTCCTGAGAAACCATGTTGAGTTGCGCGCTTGACACAGAAATCAAGAGTTTTGTGCTGACCACTGGAGATCTATATGGAGATATCAGGGAAGCCGCCAAAAACACAAATCTGAAATAAGTCTGAGCTGGAGATAGGTATCACGGAGGTATGCAGTTGGCAGTGAGAGTCACAGAACTAGATGACATCTCCTCGGAAGTGAAGAGGCCCCAGGATGGAACTGGTATTTCTCTTTTTCACAGATAACGTGTTTACTGTCCAGTTCTCTGCCTCATGGCCACTGCTCTCCAGACTTCACAGTCCATGTTTTCGACTCTAACTTTCCAGATCTCCCCAGAAAATCAGAACACAAAGTAAAATGTACATTTCAGATGCTTCGGCCAAGCCATTTCCGCTCAGACCCTCCATTCTTACTTCCCCCGTCCTACCCTTCTAAGCTCCTCTCCTGAGTCACAGAAAAGCCCAAACGTACAGAACAGGGTTCTCATCTATCCTCTCCTGTGCCTTTCCAAAGCTTCCCAGCATAGAAATCCACTGTTGCTACTGACAAATGTTTTCTTTTTCCTACTCCCAATCCTACATCTCCCTTTTTCTAGTTATCCTCAACAAGCATGACCTTCAACTTTTACAATCCAAAACTCTCACAATTAAAAAAAAAAAAAAAAAATTCTCAAGATTGAGGAAAAGGAATACGGAAGCAAGTAAGTAAACAACAGAAACCCTCCAAGGGCAAGTTTCAGTTGAGAGGGGCCCACAGTTCAGTGCATTAGTCTGTTTGAAAAGACTCCTAACACCCTCGGTGGTAGCTTAACTTGGGTACAGTGGCATTCAGAAAGGGAACAATTACCAGGGTGACTCAACAAATGGCCCATTTAAACTATGGGATTAACACAATGTGTCTGGTGACCTACTTCAAGTAACTAAATAGAAACCTCCCAATTGGCCAATTTGTGATTGAAAATATCACATGTTTGCAGCTGACCTTTGTCAGATCTGACTCTATCTGGACAATCTGGGCAGAGAGAATAAGAGGATAAATAAAACATCAGAAATAATCAAAAGAGGTCCTATGGCTTGGAAGGGCTATAGCAGAATTACCTGGCTTCCCTGTGGGCCGGTCCCTTCCCTGTAAGGGCAAGCAAGCATCCTGCCTAGGGAGAACAAGACTCAGGGCATAACAGGGGAGGGGAAAAAAATGTTCTCCCACAAAGAAGACTCTGCCTAAAGGACGGTAAGATAACTGAAATAGTGGGATTCAGAGAGAGCAATCGATGAAAATAAATTATGCCCACAAAACCCCAATCTACTGATAAATGAACCCTCCATCGTGAGGTCCTCTTTAAGGCCAAGGGAGCCACTGTGACTGCCCTTCAGAAGGACTTCTCAAATCTTTCTCCAGCATTGAAAAACACTCAAACTGAATCACTATGAATTCTTATTAGGTATAATAAAGGCGAAGCTCTTTTTTTAAAGATTTTATTTATTTGAGAGAGAGAAAGAAAGAGCAGGGAAAAGGGGCAAAAGCAGAGGGAGAAGCAGACTCCCCACGGAGCAAGAAGGCCAACACAGGGCTCAATCCCAGGACCCTGAGATAATGACCTGAACTAAAGGCATACGCTCAAAGTGAAGAATTTTTAATCATATATTAAGAAAAAGAACAGAAAATACAGACTTGAGTTTAAAAACAAGCACAGGAATAATACAACCTCCGAGAGGAAAACCCAATAATTGCTCCCGGTCAATTGGTTTAAGAAATATCTCATTGTCCACTCATGTCTTTTCATTTCACTTTTATACTGAACACCAAATTTATTTTATTTTTAATTAAGAACATAAGAATTGTTTACATCCTAGTGTAAATTCTATTTAAAACACTGATTCTCCTGTTGATTATATGTTGATAACTGCATTTTTAGGGCACTTAAAAAAATCACAATAAAACATACATCCATATACACGGATTTTATCTGATACATAAATACCTTCTATCATCAGTACATTCTTCTCTGTAAGGATATTAAAAAAAAACCATTGGTAATAAAAGATAAGTTCTTTATCTTTCAAAGTAATTTAAATTTTGTAAATGATGGAAACTCAGTGAATAAAATGCTAGTAACAGACTTTTCATTACATGATTGGGTTTACAGACTTCTGACATGATGCTCAAACACAGTAAAGCTATGCAGACACGTTTAATGGATACTAAGTAGCACACATTTGCCTGAAAGAAGAAATACATAATTCAATTTGTATATATCTAATGTATTTAATTGCTTCATCTTCGTGCCAGTGAAATCACTAAACAATACTTCATGTATCTATTCCATTAGCATTAATATACTATTCATAGCTTTATAATTTAATGATCTGAAAATACATTAATCCTTCGTTGGTACCTCCTTTAAGAAATGTATTCTGTGGCATCATTATGACTCTCCAAGGAGAAGCAGAGCTCTTTAATAAGAGAAGCATTCTGACAAACAAAGGAAAAGAAACAGACATTGTTTGCATAAAGTAACAGAATGAAAACCCTAGGTAGGAATCTTGAAAAAGTGTAGCTCATGAATGTTTGCTAATCAAGGAAAGAAAGAGGCTGCTCTGCCAACAGTAACAAGACTGGGAGCCATCCTACCGTCTAGTAGCTCTGAGGTAAAGGAGCCCTGCATGGGAACATTCCAACAAAAAACAAAAACAAACAAACAAGCAAAAATTGTCCTGGAAAATTAATACTTTCCCAAATCATTTTCATAATTCAGTTAATTAAAGTATCTATCTAGTAATAAAATACGGGATAAAAATAAACAAAAAACAAAGTCTTCTATGAGTTCATTTATTCGAAAACATTGTTTCTGATGAATATAAAGCTCTACTCAGTCCCTGAAGATACAAAGCAAGTTACTACCATCAGGTGCTGAAGAACTGTTAGGCTAGCTCCTTCCATAAAACCAGAGAACAGAAAGCAGTAGGCAGCGCAGTTATTCCAACACCTGTGCTTCTGGCTGGACACGGAAACGGCCTGGGGATGGATAGAACTGAGAAGAGGTATGTGACCACATGCAGAGAACCACCCCTCATCTTAGGTGAGCCATTCATTCTTTGGAAGCACTTCTCATGGTTTTAGGGTGAGCTCTTTGGGGGCAGAGACCAGGACGTCATCAACCTGGGCAGCCCCAGACACCAGCACAGTGAGCTACATTGTACCTGCTCAATAAATAGTTGATAGAAGAATAAATGAATGAGAATAAGAAAAGCCAGTGAAAGAGAAGAAGCAATTTTCATGGAGATATAGGAGAATGAAGAAGAAAAAGAGGACAAGGGGGAGGAGGACAAGGGGCAGGAGGGAAGTTACTTTTGGGGAAATGAGGCAGAAAACAAAGAGAAGATTTAGGGTAATTCAGCACAAATGTCACAAACAAAAGGAAAGCCAGGGAACATGTAGATTGAGAGCTCCATACCTGGAAGTAAGGAGATCAAAGAATTATTGGGTTTAGCCACTGTAAAAAAAAAAAATTAGGTATAAACCAAGCAGGAAAACACTGAATACGTTTTCCCTGAGATCACAAATAAGGCAAAGATTCCATTCTTAGCACTTCTAGTCAGCCTTATACTGAAAGTTCTAGCTAATTCAATAAGGCCATTTAAAGCAAATCTTTGCAAAAGGTATAAATCTTTAAAAAGGTATAGAGATGGGAAAGAAAGAAAATGTCGGGATTCACAGATACCTAGAAACATATATGTCAATAATCCTAGAAAACACACATGCACACAATATTAGAACTAACAAGAGAATTTAGGAGTTTTGCAGGTTAGTATGCAAATAGCAAGTGAACAACTGGAAATGAAATCTTAAAACATCATTCATAGAAGCATTAAAAAACTCATATACCAAATAGAAGATGTGAGAAACCTCTATATTGAACACTACAAAATGCTCAGAGAAATTAAGTGGAGAGGTTTATGGATGAGAAGACTTAGTATCACCAAAATGTCTATTCTCCACAAGTTGAAAATTAGGTTCAATGAAATCCCAATCAAAATCTAGAAAGCTTTAGGGGCACCTGGCTGGCTCAATCAGTACAGCATAGGACTCCTGATCTTGGGGTTGTGAGTTCAAGCCCCATGTTAGATACAGATAGATAACTGTATCATACAGATACAGTAAGATCTCTGTATCTTTCCCAAGCTTTGTGGGGAAAAAAAAAACCCCACAGGTTATTCTAAAATTTACATGAAAATGTAAAGAATCTATAATAGTCAAAACAATTATAAAAACAAGAACAAAGTTAGAAGACTTCACTATTTCACTTCAAAACTTATTTTAAAGCTGCGATATTCAAGACAGTAGGTAACTGCCCTAAGAACAGACAATAGCGCAAAACAGAAGAGAGTCCAGGAATAGACTCACACATAAATGGGCAACCGACTTTCAACCAAAACAGCAGCTCATTTAATAGAAATGTCTTTTAATAAATGATTATATATATATATATATATATGAAAAAAGTTACCTCAACAACTGCCTTATTTCATCTCCCTAAAAGATTAAAGTTAGGTTATCAAGCTAAATGTAGAAGATAAAACTCTAAAGCATCTTTTAGTAAATATAGGAAAGTATACTCCCAATATTGTACAGGCAAGGATTTCTCAACACACAGTAAAGCACTGACCATGAAAAATGATAAATTAAATTTAAAATAAAACCTTCTTCTCACCAAGAAACATTGTGTGTGTCTGTGTTTATGTGTATCTTTATTACTCAAATATATATAGTATTTTAGTATATATTTAAAGTCTTGCAGCTAAATAACTAAAAGAATTCAATAATAATTTAGAAAAACAGTCAATACTTGAAAAAAGATACTCTGCAAAAAAAGAGAGAGAGAAAGAGTGAGAGAGATAAATGGCCAAGAAGCACATGAAAAGATCCCCAAAATTATTAGACTTCAGGAAAAAACTAAAACCACAATGAGATAGTGTTTCACACTCAGCCCACCAGAAACGGCTAAAATGAAAACCAAAACAAAACCTGACAATACCAAATGCTGATAAGAACAGGGAGCAATTAGAACCTCACACATTGTTGGTATAAAATGGCACAACCACTTTGGAGAAAAAGTTTGGTGGGTTCTTAGCAAAACATCCATCTACTCCATGATCTAACAATTCTACTCCCAGGTACTTACCCAAGAGAAATGAGAATACATGCCCAGAAAATGACTTCATAAGGATGCTTATAGCAGCAGCCTTATTCCTAAAAGCCAATAACTAGACAGAACCCAAATCTTAACACTTAAGATCTATGCATTTTATTGCATGCATATGACATCTCAAAAAATAAAAAACAAAAATCTTGAAGACAAAGGGTAGAAGAGTGATGACGTCAAGCTCCCCTCCCTAACGCTTGTCTTCCCTGTGCAGGGGACGAGAGAGGGTGACAGATCTGTGACAGGTGGGAAGACCTGTGCTGGACAGAGAAAGAGCTGGAGGGTGTTGACAGGCAAAGTAGCGATGAGCTGGGAGAGATGGAATGACACAACTAAAGGTCAAAACCTGGAAGGTGAGAGGACCACGAGACGGATGGGATGAAGGGGTCACCTGTGGACAGGAGCAGGGCCTCACAGAGCACAGCGTGAAGCAAGGAGAACAGAGCGACAAAGGAGACGGGAGCTGGGAAGCAGGCTTGCCCTGAAGCTGCCTTTGTCTCCTCCGTTTCTCCCAGTCCCCAGGTGTGCGGAAGTCCTCTGCTCCATCCAATGGAAAAGGTATGAAAGGAGAACGTTGCGGTAGCGCTGCACAGAGGCCACAGGCCTGCCTAACAGAACGAGAGAGTGCGGGCAGAGCTGGACTCTCTCTCATTAGAGCGAAGCCTGCATTGTGTCAACATGGATTATCTTTCTGAGAACGAAGTATGCAAGGACCCATCTGTTACCTGCCCTTCAAGTGACTTGTTTTGCTACTTTTAACACATAACTATGTAGTTAGGCCTGTATTTACTTTCCCTAAAATGGAGATATCACAGACTAATAAACGCGAGAATCCTTAGGTTAGCCAAACATTCTCAATATGGAACATACTCTCTAGGCTGATTTACTCACCAATAGATGGAACTTAACATTTAAACAACATTTTTTTTTTTTTAAATTTTATTTATTTATTTGTCAGAGAGAGAGCGAGAGAGCGAGCACAGGCAGACAGAGAGGCAGGCAGAGGGAGAAGCAGGCTCCCCGCCGAGCAAGGAACCCGATGTGGGACTCGATCCCAGGACACTGGGATCATGACCTGAGCCGAAGGCAGCCGCTTAACCAACTGAGCCACCCAGGCGTCCCTGGAACTTAACATTTAATAAATGGCCCAATAAAAGAGTTAATTCACCTCATATGGGGTAGTGAATTATATACATGGACTAGAGGTGGAGACAAGAAATTGCTTCTTTGTAGCATAAACAAGTCTGGCTGCTGTGGAAGTTACAACTTCGGCTTTCTTTTCTCTGCATGTTTGAGTCCTCTTGCTTTCACCCCAATTCCCATTTAAAATGCCTCCATAATTAAGTTTAAGTATCATCTCTCTTTTGAAGGAGGAGACTTCTATGCTAACAAGAGTTTAAAATATTTTCATCAAGGTCAATCAAGTGTTTCCACTGCTACTTTCTTCTATTTCTTATTTAGCCAAGACATCACTTCCAAGATAACTGATAACTTTTTTGTTAGCCTCGCTATAATACTGTGCTTAAAAAACAAACAAAACCCAAATACCTAAAAACAAATTCCATGCATCAACTTTATCACAGCCTTCAACTGAATTTTTATTTCAATATACAGATGGTCCCCAATGTATGATGGTTCAACTTAATGATTTTTTTGCTTTGCAATGGTGCAAAATCAAGAGAAAGCATACCTGGAATTTGGAATTTTGATCTTTTCCCAGGCTAGTGATATGCATTAAGATCCCGTCTCCGGATGCTGGGCAGTGACCGCCAGCCACAGGGCCCAGTCAGCCACGTGATCTCGAGGGTAAACAACCAGTACACCGACTGCCATCCTGTACCCATAGCACCGTTCCGCTTTTCACGCTCAGAGCAGCGCTCAACAAATTACACGAGATCTTAAATACTTTATTGTAAAACAGGCTTTATGACCGACAATGTTGCCCACTTTCAGGCTCATGCAAATGTTCTGAGCAAGGCAGGCTAGGTAGGCCAAGCCTCATTCAGCAGGATTCAGCAGGATCGGTGTATTAAATGCATTTTTGACTTCTGCGATTTTCAACTTAGGATGGGTTTATTGGGACGGAACCCCTCCTAAGTTGAGGAAGATCTGTATATTGAAAAGGAAGAACCTACAACGTCCCTCGAATCAGACAGCCTTAGAACACATGCCACCATCGGCCCATCTCCTCCCCTGAGTGAAACAAGCCGCAGAGAGCGGGCCCTTAGTGTTTGGAAACGATTCCAAGAGGCCTGTGGATGTAAATGAAGACAGTATTTTCAGAGCTCCCAGAGAGTCGGCACGGGTCCACCACTGAGAGCCAGGGAAGCGTTTCTGATGAGGTGGTCGCCGCCAACGCAGAAGCACTTACCGTCCTGCCTGCGGACGTGACGTAGCCGTGACGTAGCTGCGTCCCACTGGAGGCACCTGACCAGACAGTACCTGCAGGAACAGGTTCGCTTCACCCACGGAGGCTTGAGGACTTAGATGAGAACAGATCTGCTTTGTAGATCCTCTGGGAGAGAGAGGAAACAAATGTCTTTCCCCCCCCTCTTAATTGTCCTTGCAAGTTCTACTTTCTGTAGACCAGGTCACACATCTCTAAGAATGGTCTTTCCCAGGGATTTGTACCAACTGAAAAGCCTGAGGGCAAAGAGTTAATCCAAAACAAAAAGCAATATTCTATACGAAAGCTCAACCAAGGCAACAAAGTCCATCTGCCAGAGAAGCAGTCCCCTGGCTGAACGAGGAGACTGAGACTCTGAAGTAATTTTTCACATGGCCAAGAACTTCATGGTCATTGCCAACAGACAATTACTGCCGTATATGAAGGGCAGTGACTCCTGTGTTTGTAAATACTGTGAAATGTCAGGAACTCATTTTAATGCAATATACACTACAACATTTGTTCAATATGCAACTCATTTTTCTGCCATAAAAGGTCCAGGCAGATAAAAAACAAAACAAACAAACAAAAAAACAAACAAACAAAAAAAAACGGCATCATCAAGAACTAGCTATTCCCCAGAAACAGGATTATCAGAAGTAGCCGGTTCTTAGATGGAAGGTCATGAACTAAGCAGAATATTTGTAGTCGCCCACTCTAGCAGAGAATAATAGTGAGGACAATTTATGATACTTCTCCTTTTTATGATATTTTATAGTTTACTAGAGCATTTTTGTATTCATTATCTCATTTGGGAAAATGGGCCAAGTCCATGCGGGACTACAGGGAACATCCCAGCGTCAAACAGACCACTTGGCCTTAGGAAACTCACAGAAAAACAATGTTCTCCTCTGCCCTTAGAGGAAAACAACTAGCAAAACTGAAATAATTGCATCTTCTCTTGTGCTAAAGAACAGCTGAAAAACCATAACCGAGAAACTATTTTATAGACCATGGTGTCCTCCCAGATTGGAAATACCCTGTGCCTGTAGTCAGTGGTACAGGACATTCAATAATCATGACCAGAAAAGGATATGCAAAACAAAGACAAACTACTTAAGAAACCAGACTCTTTTCCTTTTGTTCTCTCCTTTCTTTCTTTCTCCTTCAACTTTGTTGTTGTTTTTCAAGCATTGAAACCCAGAAGAATGGTCCTGCTTTGCCTTTTGTATCCAGAAGTAGCAGAAAAAAGACACAAATTCCTCCAAAAACACCATGACCCTGCCTCTATTTTGTAACATCAGGAAGAGAGTGAACTTGACAATTAAAGACCTGGTGATAAGGACAGAGATCCAAGGTAGCGAACCAGAAGAGGCAGAAGAGAAACACTAAAGCATCCAGACAGCATTCCTCCAGACTAACTCCAGATTAACTGCCTTTCTGGCCAAGGGATTATCCCTAATGTAGTGATTCTGAGCTGTGGTTTCACGTCACTTCTAGGGGACTCCAAGAACTCAATGTGACAAGATTTCAGAACAAAATTTTAATTCAACCAATTTACAGAGAACAATGAAATGTAAGAATGGCTAGAAATCACCTCTATGGGAACTAGACAACAATGTACCTTCTTAACTTGAAACCTGAATGATTTCTCACACTTTTCATTCCTCTACAGAAAGAAAAGAAAAATCCTGGAGTATAACAGTAGGGAAGAAGATTCAATTTTTTAAAAAGTATCCCCACTTACCTCCTAGCCTCCTCACAGAAATAATGAAGGAGGAACTCATCTAATAGCAAATTAGAGGGAGAGTTTTAAGGACTACATCAGCCCGCATCGGGCTCTCTGCTCAGCGGGGGTCTGCTTCTCCCTCTCTCTCTGCCTGCTGCTCTTCCTACTTGTGATCTCTCTGTCAAATAAATCAATAAAATCTTTAAAAAAAAAAAAGTCAAATCTAACTACCTTTCTTCTGCCCCAGCCCCAACTGCAGCTCCATCCCTCCATCTCATCCAAAAAGGAGGAGGAAGTGGAGGGAGAGAAGGAAAGAGGTAGCCCACTCTAAGGAACGAGATGGGGAGATGGACTGAAAATGACTTATCCACAGCTTTTCCAAAAAAAGATCATATTGGAATCATACCTAAAAGCAAAAAAACTCATCAAGCTGTCGTGTGCGGAGTAATAAACTTAATAAAATCAGGAATCCACTGACAGTTTTGTAACTTGTTAGGAGTATAAGTAGTGAATAAACAAATGGGGAGGGTTATTTATTTATTTATAGCACTGAGCTGAGAAGAGTTGCCTGAAATAAATCTAATGTGTGTTATCCAAGAGAATCAACTGATAAACAATCCCAACATTGTGGATAAAAAGACAATGGTTTGGGGGCGCCTGGGTGGCTCAGTCCATTTTTAAGCTTGTACTTTCAGCTCAGGTCATGATCCCAGGGTCCTGGGATCAAGCCCCATATCAGGCTCCTTGCCCCGTGGGAAGCCTCCTTCTCCCTCTGCCTGCCACTCCCCTGCTTGTGCTTTCTGACAAGTAAATAACTAAAATCATAAAAAGAAAAAAAAAAAGACAATGGTTCAGAACTACTGAACATCATCGTGCAGTATCTAAATGTCCCACAGGTAAAACTGGTAGAAAAGATAGGATTATTATTTATTAATGACTTTTAAAAACAAATTAAAATTTGCTTTCTTCAACCACTGAAATGCAAAGACCTCAATTTGATATTTAAAACTAAAAACACTCTCTGCTCTGCAGGGAGCCTGTTCCCCCAGCTCTCTCCACCTGCCTACTTGTGATCTTTCTCTCTCTGTCAAATAAATAAAATCTTAAAAAAAAAAAAAAAGTACTTAAAACTAAAAACACATTGTAACATCAGTGAACCTAAGTTTGAGTGTTCCAAAGACACTGCAATGGCAAAAGTGAAGTCAGCAAGCTGCTGCTGGGTAGCAAACGCTCTAACATTAACAGCTTCGGCATTAACACGCTTCCAAAAATCCTCAATGCCTTCCAGGGGCAGAGCCTCCCAAAGAATTCCAGGCTAACATTTAACCAGACGCAGTGCCAAAACCGAATGACACCACAAAATGCAGACTTCCTCTAAAACAACTTTTACACTCTCTACTTGGAAGAGAGGACAACGGGCAAAGCCCTCATCATTTGTTCTGCTTACACCACAATGGCTTCAGGACAAGAAACTGGGGTAGGGGGGCTCATTACCGGCCAGCGGGCTGGAGCGCATCACTGCTCATGGAGAATGCCTACTGTGAGGGACACTTGAAATTGGCCCACTGGAAGCCGACAGGGCTGTGGCATACCACGTTATTCTGGGCCTCTGAGAAGGAGGGCAACAAACAAATGCTCAGAAACTATCACACCACCACAAAGGACAAATACTTTTAGATCCAGGGAGATGTCTGTTGCTTGAGTTTTTGTGGTGTGATGATTTGCAAACCACACAGTCACCCAAGTTATTGTAAACCGAAGCCTGAAGCAGGAAAATCAGAGTGAGAGTCAGTGCAGAACTCCACAGATTTGCGATGTTGTGTTGCTCAGTTGTGGGAAGCTGTTACAGGGCAGGCAAGGGAGCGGACAGATGGGGCACATCAGAGAGGAGGTCGCAGGGGACAGATATGCTGTATTGAAATAAAGAAAGAGAGCGAGAGAGAGAGAGAGAAAGTGAGCCAGCCCGCCCAGGAGAGACTCTGACATTCAGTTATACCTGGATAATTACCACATGCAGCCTTCGGTTGCTTGACTCTTCTCTCCTATCTTTCCATCAGGGGAGCAGAATGTATTTCTTTTAAAAGCACACTATTCTCCTCTTTCTATAAAGCAGCTTATTTCACACTACACCCTCACTTAAAAAAGAAAAACAAGAACTATGCCATACTCGTGAAAATCTCTCCCTCAAAATGGATGGTAACAAAAGGTAGCCAGTATGGGCCCCAGTCCAGTTTCTCTCTAAAGAGGCGACCTCCTTACCCTATGATGACATGGTGACAACCTGTGGAACTAAACACGGGCAGCAGTTTAGATGATCCTAGGTTTAACACGTACCATATAGAGGTATTTCAGAGTTTCTGGGTGCCACCACCATCCATCTTTATTCAGAACTGGGGTGAGGGATGTATCCGTGTTTTGTTTTGTTGTTTTTTTTAAGATTTTATTTATTTATTTAACAGACAGAGATCACAAGTAGGCAGAGAGGCAGGCAGAGAGAGAGTTGAGGAAGCAGGCTCTCTTGAGGAGCAGAGCCCTATGCGGGGCTCGATCCCAGGGTCCTGGGACCATGACCTGAGCCGAAGGCAGAGGCTTTAACCCACTGAGCCACCCAGGTGCTCCCGTATCCGTGTTTTAATGGCGTGCTCTGTGTTCTGTGAGAACACGTTATTAGCCAATGTTAATAACAGCTACTTCTAGATGGCTCAATTCTACATGGTTCTCATTTTGTTTTTCATCTTTATGAAAAACAATATCTGTTTTTACATTTTCATAAAGGCATGTTATTTTTATTAAAGTTATTTTTTTAAATATGCTGGGAGACAGTATTAAATGAGATTTTCTTCATGCTTTGAATAAATAGAACTGAATGGATGTTATTCCAAATGATCATCAAAATACAACTCAAGGATCAAATTAGAGCAGCAATTAATGCTGGGCCTTGGCCTAAATCTTTACAAGCAGTTAAGTTCTATATCTTTGCAGAGCATCGAGATCCACTGACCTCCCATCTTTAAATGAAGCCTTTATGTAGTACAGGGAGTACATTATCAGATTTTAGGGATGGGGTCAAATATCCAGACAGACATAGAGACAGCTGGTCTATCTTCACACACAGTTTAGCAGAGTTCTCCAGATTACAGAAGGGGCACTTAACCCTACAGACCAGACTAATTCTATTTAATTAGTCTGAGAATTTTAAAAAAAAAGATGGGAAGTGTATGTCAGGGAATAGCATTCACTCAGAACACTGAGATTTCCTTGGCACAAATTTAGAAGGCATTTGCTCCTGAGGGGATAGGACAGAATCAAACATAAACTCCTTTAGGTATTTTTATATTCATTAAGAACTTTAGAATTCTTGACTGAGGCTTTACAATTCACTGCACCTATCAAACAAGAGGTACTGACTGGCCCAGAAGAAATAATTTACAGAAAGTAACCTGGAAACTATCAAGTGATGTTAAATTCCCACTAGAGATACAGCTTTCACGCACCTCTGTTTATGTATTGGCTAATGACCCAATTATTTACACAATATGCAAACTAAGGGGAATAAGGTTGGGTGATTTGTATTTGGTACCGAGGCATGGTCTCGTGGCTCCTAACTGCAGAAAGAAATTGAGCGGAAGGTTAATTGCGTACTAAGCAAGTCCTCGTGACAAACAGGATCCCAGTTCTCCATGAACACACCCTAAATGGCAAATAGGAAGGTCTCTGTAATTTGTTTTAGGGAAAAAAGTTTAACTAACCACATTAATACAGAATTTTGTCAAGGGTATTCATAAAATACTTCACCTCTTTCTTAGAAACTCATTCTACTATCTACCAACTTAACTCAGCGTAAGTGATAATAATAATTTTATAATTTGAACGCCTGATTTCTAACAACTCCAAAGTGAATGTGGCCATGTCTAACAGGGAGCCAATGCCCTAGATGAAGAGAACCAACCTAACTCACATGTTTATACACAGATACCTACGGACACAAAACAGTAGTTACGCCCACAAGATATGCAATTACATGGTGGGCAGTGGCTTTCTTCTGCTTCCTGTCAACAGATGCATTCCTAGGAGATGCTCATTCGCATATATTCCAAAATGAAAATAAAGATTTATCCATGCATCAAAAGGTCAACTCACGTTACAAGTTGAAAATCTGGTCTTTTTGCTATGGATTAGTCTGCTTGTCTTGTTCTCTTTAGAGCAGACACAGTAAGATAGTAAGCCCTGGGCAAGACCCCTAATGCACCATCAGAGAAAACCCAAAGGGAAAGAAAAAATTAAAAGGCTGACTTTCTATATATAATCTTGTTCTTATCTTTAACCTAAATGATTTATAAATGTCCGCCACTTCAGAATGAATATGAATATTTTCAAGATTTTGCTACAAAGTAAGTTGAAACAAAGTATACTTTTTATTTAGTGAAGATAGAAAACTTTCACCAGCTTCATTGCCAGGTACCTAACTGGTCTCAACAGGTCTGTTGACCCTTTATTTTGAGAAAGGGAAGAAAAGGGTAACAAAATTCTATCCTAAATATGAGAGATATTGATGAGTGGGGCAAGTTAAAAGAAAGCAAAATAAACACAATATAACCTTCTAGGATTTCCCTGTAACCCCGGTTGTGGTGTGGAGGTTAAGCTGAGGGTCCAGAAAACAAGAGCGCCCCTGGATTCCCCTTCCTGAAAGACGGACAAGCAACAGCTCATCAAAGGGAAGGATTCAGAGCTTAGAGGAATATTCTAAAGCAAACCCACAAAATCAAAACTGTTTTACAATTTTATTTAAATTTACAACTGTCGAATGTTCAACTGCTTTCCATTCTATCTAGAGAAGAAATCCAGTTCCCCAAATGTGTAAGTATCCTCTTGAGTATTTTCACAAAGAACAAGTCTCCCTTACTCAATCCCTCAATCAGAATAAAGAAGAGAAAACATTTAGTAGCATTCCAGATAATTTGTGCCAATTTAGATGATTCATGTATTGCTTTCCCAGACTAAATGGTCTATGGCCAGTGCTTTCAAGTCAACAAGGGTGCGGAGAGCAAGACCTAATTACAGGTCTGAGTCACTGTCTAGAAGTTCTCTCAGCCCTATGGACCATCCCCCACAAAGGCACCATTTCATTTTGAGGTATAAAATCAAGCCAAGCCTACCAATCCCTTTATATAAGAAAATAAATAAGAAGATGCCATTCCACACACAGACACACACACACACACACACACACACACACACACACACACACAACAAACACATCAGTTCACAATACTGATTTCTCAAAAAAAAATTTCAGTAGGCTTCTTCCATTAAAAAGCAACTATAACATTAAATTTTTTAAATGAGAAATTGCATATAAAATATACTATGGGATTAAAATGTAAATATCTTGCATTTCTTATATTTGGCCTGATGTATAACATGGCATGTGCTATCTTGAATTTTGGTCATCTTTCAATGGGAGAGTAGCTTTTTTCACAAGGGCCTCATTGATCAGGCATTTCCACTGATGGCTATAATCATCTCACATTGGCAACATTTTAATTTAAAATCCTGGGTCCGCATTGAAAGAAAAAAAGCTAAAGATAGTTACATTTAAATAAAATTAAAAGGAGGACCCATTCTTTTAACAACAGAAAAATGCATGTACACAGCACAAAAACCCCCATTTGATTCCAACAAAAGATGTTATTGTTTTCCTTCCTGTAACATGTATACAGTATATATGAACTAAGGAGAAAATATCTTTTGAGCTTACTTTCTTTTCCCATACATCAAACATTTAAAACAAAAATAACATCCTAGGAAAAAAGAAAGAATTCTCTTCTGATTGTCATAAATCTTTCTTTGACACTCTATCAGCAATTATGTCCCCAGGTGAAGGGATTAATGATCCCAGAATGGAAATGACTGTTTAGTTCTGTGCAGGCCACATTCCAAACAAGAACAAGGGGTAACATGAATCCTCCAAAAGCAACAGAAGGAGTTAGTTGATTGCAGAAGTTAAATGACTTGAGATCTATTTCCCACAAGAAAGATACAAAATGATCTCCACAATTCGAGCTCGGACACAAAAGGAAATAATGACCCAGCGCCAGTGACTGAGGTCCTGTGTTTCAAAGCACCATGCTTTCCAACCTGTCCACAGGAGTGGATGCCTCTTCTGGAACTGCTGCCACCGGTACAAGGAACAAACTGACGATTCAGAATGCACGAGAGTAAATTCTGTAGGTGTGATGGCAGGAAAATGCAGACTTACCTAAGTCTGCCAAAAGCAAGCCTTCTGAGCACAGGCTATTCAAACACAAGCCGAG
Source organism: Mellivora capensis (assembly GCA_004024625.1). Lineage (NCBI taxonomy): Eukaryota > Metazoa > Chordata > Mammalia > Carnivora > Mustelidae > Mellivora > Mellivora capensis. The sequence goes on from PISX010000948.1 coordinate 205,522, forward strand.
CCTGCACGGGAGTACAGAGGCAGGTAAGGAAAGGGGACTCACTAGCAGACTAGACACCGATCCCGAGAGTAAGATAAAAAGCTGTCCACATGGTAATTAAACTCAACAATTTACGGTCTAACACATTTGGTATAGGTCACTGGGATGTCTAGTGTCTCAGAACAAATTTATGGCCTCTTTCCATGATCCTGGATTTATTCTCAACTCCTCTGTGATTTTAAAGAACAAATGCATATAGTATCTACATTTACCTGAAGTTAAAGAGCACACAGAAAAATCGTGCCGCACAAATGTGATAAAAGCACAGGCAAATGCATGGGGAAAAATACGGAGTAAGAGCAGGACAATGGTTCTTCGGAGCCAGAGAAGGGCGCTGCTGTTAGGGGCATTACCCTCGATTTTTAACTGTTCCACAGAAGTGGTAATCATTCAATTTCGCTAGTGTATTAGGGAGAGTACATATGGGTATTTGTATTATTCCTTATACCACTGTTTTTAAATCTGAAAACACAAAGAACAGGTCCATACTGCCAAATATACACCTGGACGGGGGCTGGTTTTCAGACGGGTAGGCCAAGACCCTTTTCAGAGTTCACAGCCCAAGTGGGTTGTTTAAAAGGCAGAGCCTTCTGGAGGGGAAAGAAAGAGAGCGAAAGCAATCTATTTTGCTCTCCTGTCTTTGAATCCTAAATCAGTCCATCAGTTAACTGTTCCGAGTGAAGAGGGTGCCAGTCAACACCAGCAGCACACCCTGCCAGTTTAATTTAACGGAATTATTTTGCCTTGCTTTGCAATTACTCCCACACTCCCCAGGGAGAAACTAATGGATTACTAAAAATAAAATGGAGATTAAGTGAATCACTTCGGATGTTTTGGCTCCCAATGTAAACTGGCTTAAACAAAAAGGAAATGCATTGGCTCAAAAGCTGGGCCTTCTGGAGGCCTCAGGGCTGGCTTCTCTGTCCTCCGCCCTGGGTGGCTTCTTGCTCAGGCTGCAGCCACAGCAGATCTCCTGCCAGCACGGAACAGCACCCAGAGGCAGAGAAAGGTGGGCAGACTCTTCCTGCAAGCTCGTTTTAGGTATGAGAAGCCCTCTGCCAGAAGCTCCTGGCGAACCTGCCTTCCAGTCTCATTGGCTAGGATAGGATCACGCGACCATTCCTGAAACCATCCTTCTGTCCAGGTAATGCCCAATACTGGGCATCTGTCCATGAGGACTCAAGCATGGACAAAGCAGGGATGGGCTTGCCCCTAACCAGGGCGGACCCTGGAGCTCCCACATGGGAGATGGACGGGCTGCGGGACACGGATCCAACCCTAATGTCCGCTCTGCTAGTACTGACCGGAAACAGGCTGAGCACTACTGTGTTGATCTGAAGATGAAATTAATCACTGTCAAGACGAATTTCTGTATAAAGCTACCAACTCAAAAAGTAGACGACCAAATGAACTGATCCCTTTGAGAAAAGCAGAGTTTTAAAAACTCTTGTTTCTGTACTTCCTCTGCTTCAATGAAAAACTTGAAGACATAATGTCAACACATTTTAAAGCACGGAGGTCACAGGAAGTAGAGGATAGTACTTACGATATTCTTGTGCCATGGCTGCAGAAATTTAGACAATAGCATCCATATTAATAGTGAATAACCTGAAAAGAAAAATATACAGTAGTTTAAAAAGCAGTTTAAAAACAGAAAAAAATAGCTAAGTGCACAAGAAATGTCATTCAAAGAAAATAGTTGTAAAAAAAAAAAAAGTTTCCTCTTTTTTTGGAAAGAGGCAAACCAACCTAGGCAGCTGCATTTAAATTAGAAGTTAGAGAAAACAGGGGTTCCTGGGTGGCTCAGTGGGCTGAGTGTCTGACTTGGGTTTGGGTCACATCTCAGGGTCCTGAGATCAGGATCCAGCGCCGCATCGGGCTCTGAGCTTGGCAGGGAGTTTGAGCGTCCTTCTGCCCCTCTCCCCACCCTCTCTCTCTCAAATAAATAAATAAAATCTTAAGAAGAAGAAGAAGGAAACATCTGTAGTGTTAGAGTATCTCTAAATACCTTCAAATCATCTGCATCTACTGTCAAACAAATTAAATATATTTTAATCAACTAACATTGCCCTGGACTGCTATTTGTAAAACTGAAACAAAAACACAATTATTAAATGGACCTCAAAAACCATGCAGTCCATCCCCTAGAAAACCTACCTACCCTCTTCAAATAACTACAAACTGAAGTTAGATAAGTCAGCTTCAATTTCTAAATTTCTAAACTCAGTGATATGAGGGAATAGGTCTCAGAATAAATACATATATTGGATCAAATAACTGACAACATGTTTATTAAAACTTTTAATATTCAGAATACCATGGAACACTAAAGAAACACACCCACAGAACTAGAGACCCCAAGACCCTGGAAAGGTTTTGAGTATTTGAAAGTGAAAGGTGAGAACTTTATCCCTATTCGGACTTCGGAACAAATAACAATATAGCGAATCATACTGTTAATTAAGAAGGACTTAAAACCATAAAAATCGCTCTCTGCTATGATATTTTCTGGGGATGGTGTGCCCTGACAAGGCAGGGGGTAGGTACTGTCCATGTATCTATCAAATACCACGTCTAATTTCACCTTCCTCAGTGTATGTAAGGTTCACCAATGTTGTGGGCATTCGTTAGTTTGTAGGGAAGAAAAGAACTTTTTCTCTACCTTCTCACATTTGGTTTCTAGGGGACTGCTAATTAAACTGACAAGGACAAATTAACAGAAGAAAAGGTATATATTTCTTTGTTGACGTTAGTATTTTTACACCCATGGGGATGTCACAGAAAACAAGTAAGAAAACAAGAGAAGCAGTCTGACCCAGAGGCTTAAATACCATCTTAATAAGGGGCAATAAATGGTGCAGAAGTGACTATAGACAGGAAAAGGAGATCGGAGTGCCTACTGATGATAAACTGTGGAAAGATGACCAGGAACTAAGTGGTAGATAGGACCCTTTAGTAAGATTATGTGGACCCAAGTTTCTCCAGTGAGAAGAATGGTTCTTCCCTTCCTGGTATAGAGATGGGATGCGACCTTACAAATGGAAATTTATGCCCCAATTTTCAGGCAGGAAGGAAGGGAGGAAAGAGAACTCTCCCTGCATTTGCCATTTCTCAGTTTCCTTCACTCAAAATAATCCTTGTGCCAAGTAGGTGGTCTATTCTGATCATCTGCAGGTTCACAGAAATAAAAACACCATTAAAAGAATAATGGTGCAAGTCTCAGAATGGAAGATATTTGCAGTACATACATCCATCAAAGGACTCGCTCAGAATACATGAAGAACTCTGATAAAACAATAAAAAGACCACTCAAACAAGATACCCCAATGGTCAATAAGCATATGACAAGGTACTCACCCTCATTTACTACCATTTACTACAAAATAAAGCTACAATGAAATAAAACTACATACTGGTTAAGATGGCTAAAACTGAAAATCTGACAATACCAAGTCTTGGAACAAACAACAATTCAGCTCTCATACACTGCTGGTGGGGTGTGAACAAGAAAATAGTTGAGCAGAATGAGATAAAGCAGAACAGAAACTTAAAATGTACCCCAGCAATTCCACTCCCAGTGGGATGCCTACCAGGAATGCACATCCGTAGCCCCAAAGACACACACAGTAATAGTCAAGCATTAATCGTAATAGCCGAAACTCAGTGACAAACAAATTGTTTAGTACTCATACAATGAAATATTATACAGGAAGGGTCAGTGAGCTTTTTCTGCAAAGGCCAAACAGTAAATATTTTTAGTTTTCCGGACCATATAGCCACTGAGCCCTGTTGCAACTACGCGATTCTGCATTTGGAGTACATTTACATAGATGAATATGTAATTGAATGGGTATGGCTGTGTGCCAATAAAACTTAATTTACCAAAAAAAGCAGCCAGCTCACACACTGTAATTTGTCTGCTATACAGTAATAAACATAAATGAATCATAATTAATACAATGACACAGATGAAACTCACAGACATAATGTTGAGACAAAGAAGCCGGACACAGAGAGAATACACTATATGATCCATTTTAGGAAGTTCAAAAATAGGTAAACCTGTGTAAGTCAGGATAATAGTTACCTTTGAGGTGGGACGAGGGGTAAGAAGATACCAGAAAGGGGTGGAACAGGGAATTTGGGTGCGTTAGTAATACTGCACTCCTTGATTTGAGTGGTGGTTTCATGATCATGCTCAATTTGGGAAGATTCATCAAAGGGTTCACTTACAATCTACTTATCTTCATATGTGTTACACTTAAATAAAAAAGTAAAATATTTTAGTTTTTTGTCTTTGTTTTATAAATAAAGAATACAGGCCAGTAGTACAAGTGGATGCTTTCTCAAAGTCCAGGCTCCCTGGACATCAACTGCTCTGAGCAGCAGCCAACCTTGAACCCCCACAAGGCAGGATCCTGAAGCCCTCCCTTACCTAAGGTAATGTCTGCCCGGCAACCAAACCTTTGCTCTGAGTTCCAGGTGGGGGCTGTGGAGAAAGCTGTGATGAGACAGAACGCAGAGGAGTGGCGGGAAGGGAATGCAATCCAGAGGGAGGATGGAACCTAACAGATGGTGGATGAGGAAACTGGTGGAAATAAGCCCCACATTTTCATATTATCTGCTGGATAATCTATACACAGAATAAAACTCACACGAGCAGCTTAGAAACACAGTTTGGAAGGTCACTGAATGTGCTCTTTGGACAAAAATAATGACATTTTAAAAGCTAACTAGGGTTCTTAAAACACTGTTGAACAGATTTGTTTCCAGCACAATTTCTTCCAGCTTTTCAAGTTGAGGAAGCAAACCTGACAGACAAAATAGTCTTGACTTTCTACGTTTGCATACTTCAGTTTCTATACCTTAACTCATCTTAAACATCCGTACCATGTCTAAAATTTAATTAGATATGCAACATCCCAGGGATCAGAGGAAGACATTAAACTACCAGGGTTATTCCCAAATATACTGGGACAGGCAGAGAATACAAAGATGCCATGAACAACAAGATCAAGGGCATATCCGAAGGATTCACATTCTCTACAGCTGCTTATACCATGAGTGAAATAAAGAGCAAAGGAATTAAAAAAACATAGATGAAAAAAAGTGAAATCCACTCACTATACTGCATTTACTGCATAACTGAAATGTGTAAGAAACTGACCTAGATGCTGAAAACACAAAAATAAAGTTCCTGTCTTTAAGGAGCTCACAGTTATAAAGAAGCTGACAAGCCTAGCATCGATAATTTAAGTTAAATGTCTTAACGGTATACAATATTCGCAAGTGCTATGGAGCTAGAAATTAACAAGAAAGAATTATTATAGAGAAGGAGTGGGGAGAAAGGGTGAGTAAAGGAAGTCTTCCTATACGTAACAGGCAAGAGCTTAAAACGGATTTTGAATGACTAAAGATGAGCAAGGTAAGAAGAGGAGAAGACCATCATTGTAGGCAGAGAGAGAGAGCATGTGCCAAGGCAGGAATGAACCAGTCCTATCTGAGGAGTAACAAGAAATGTGCAGCAGCCAGACCATGGTGGACAAGGAGAGGCCAAGACTGAGATGGCAGAGGAACCTTCGTCAGGTGTACGAAGTTGGAATTTTATTCTACAGAGACTACAGAGCCATTAGGCTAGGAAATGGGGGTTGGAAATGGAATACAAGAAGAGAGAGGAGATGGGTCTCCAAATATAACTGCTTGTCTAGTTTTGACATACATAAACATGGTAATTCTTCACAAAACCAAGAAAAGTAAATAACTAAAATCAACCAGTATGTGGGGCAATTCAAAATGAAAACACAATCAGTGACAAGTGGGCCGTATTATAAATGCACGACATAACACCGCTCAAGAGCACACAGGAGGGAGAACGAACCTCGCCTCCTCGGAGACCACCGTCTTGGCTATAAACTCTGAGACTATAGACAAAACAAAGGAAGAAAAAAAGAAAAGCTGGAATGAATTCTGTGGTGTCGAACGCAAATCAAAGATACCATGCTTTTTAATATACATATTCAATAGGTGATGATAGACAGACACAGGCACACCTTGGAGAAACTGTGGGTTCAGTTCCAGACGACCACAAGAAAGCGAGTATGCCAATAAATTCACTGGTTTTGCTGGTTTCCCAGCAAAAAAATGTTATGTTTATAGTACAACAGTCTACTAAGTGGGCAATAAATAGCATTATGTCTAAAAAACAATATACATAAGTTTAAAAGTACTTTATTGAAAAATGTTAACCATCATGTGTTTTCAGTGAGTCATAATCTTTTTGCTGATGAAGGTCTTGTCTTGATGTTGATGGCAGCTGACTGAGCAGGGTGGTGGCAGCTGAAGGTTAGGGTGGCTGTGGCAGTTTCGTAAAATAAGACAACAAGGAGGTTTGCTGCATCGATGGACTCATCCTCTCACGAATAATTCCTCAGTAGCATGTGAAGCTGTTCGACAGCATCTCACCTGTGGCAGAACATCTTCCAAAACTGGAGTCAATCTTCTCAGATCCTGCACTGCTTTATCAACGAAATTCACGTAATACTCTAAATGGTTTGCTGTCATTTCAACAATCTGCCCGGCATCTTCATCGGAAGGAGATTTCTTCTCAAGAAACCACTTTCTTTGCTCATCCACAAGCAGCAGCTCCTCATCAGTTAAAGTTTCATCCGGAGATCGCAGCAGGTCAGTCCCATCTTCAGGCTCCACTTCTCATTCCAGTTCTCTTGCTATTTCCGTCATATTCGCAATTACGTCCTTGACTCAGGTCTCGGATCCCTCAAAGTCATCCTTGAAGGCTGGAATCAACTTCTTCAAAACTCCTGTTAATTAATGTTGGTATTTTTACCTCTTCCCATGAATTATGAATGTTCTTAATGGCATCTAGAATCATGAACCCTTTCTAGAAGGTTTTCAACTTACTCTACCCAATGCATCAGAGGACTCAACTCACTATCTGAGCCCTTCTGAATACATTTCTTAAATAGTAAGACTTGAAAGTTCAAATGTCTCCTTGATCCATGGGCTGTACAATGGATGTTGTGTTAGCAGGCATGAAACCATTAACCTTGTCCATCTCCATGGAGCTCTTGGGTGACCAGGTGCACTGTCAATGAGTAGTCATATTTTGAAAGGAAACGTTTTTTTCTGAGCAGTTTTCAACAGTGGGCTTAAAATACTCTATAAACTATGTTGTAAACAGATGTGCTATCATCTAGGCTTTGCTGTTCCACTTAGAGAACACGGGCAAAGTAAATTCAGCATCATTCTGAAGGGTCCCAGGATTTTCAGAATGGCCAGTGAGCACTGGCTTCCACTGAAAGTCACCAGCTACCTTAGCCCCTAAACAAGAGAGTCAGCCTGGCCTTTGAAGCTTTGAAGCCAGGCATTGACATCTCCTCCCTAGCTATGAAAGTCCCACATGGCATCTTCTTCCAATGGAAGGGTGTTTCATTCACACTGAAAGCCTCTTGCTTAGTGCAGCCAACTTCATGAATGATCTTCGCTGGACCTTCTGCAGAACCTCCTGCTTCTCCATCAGCACCTGCTGCTTCACCTGGCCCTTTGATGTTATGGAGATGGCTTCTCCAGACTTCCCTCCTGCAGCTTCCCCACCTGTCTCAGCCTTCACAGCATTGAAGAGAGTTAGGGCCTTGCTCTGGATTATTTTGGCTTAAGGGAATGTGGCTCGTTTGATCTTCTCTGCAGACCACTAGAAGTTTCTCCATGTCAGCAGTAAGGCTGTTTCATTTTCTTATCATTCATGTGTCCCCTGGAGCAGCACTTTAATTTCCTTCAAGAACGTTTCCTTTGTAGTCACAACTTGGCTTTTTGACACAAGAGCCCTAGCTTTTGGCATATCTTGGCTTTTGACATGCCTTCCTCACTAAACATAATCATTTCCAGCATTTTATTTAAAGTGAGAGACATGCCACTCTTCCTTTCACCTCAACACTTAGACGTCATTGCAAGGATATTAGTTAATCTAATGTCAAAGTATCATGTCTGCAGGAATAGGGAGGCCCAAGGAGAAGGAAAGTGATGGGTCTGGGCTGGTCAGTGGAGCAGTCAGAACACATACAACATTTATCAGTTAAGTTCACCATCTTATATGGGCATGATTTATGAGGCCCAAAACAACTACACGAGTTATAATTAATACTGATCACAGATCACCATACAAATATAATAATAATGAAAAAGTTTGAAATATTGTGAAAATTTCCAAAATGTGACAGAGAGACATGAAATGAGCCAATGCAGTTGGAAAAATGGTGCCAAAGCCTTGCTCAAACAGGGCTGCCACAAACCTTCAATTTATAAAAAACACAGGATCAGTGAACAGCAATAGAATAAAGCACAAGGAAACACAGTATGCCCGCACTGTTATTCTTTCTTATAATACACTACTACCATAATCCATTTTGTAACCTAACCTGTCCCAGATCTGGCCAGTGGAAATCCCTTCAAGATGGCTTCTAGGTCATTTTCATATGACCCTATCATTCTCTGAGCATTTCCTTACTTTCTGAAAATAGATGTTTCAGTCTCATTTTGTACTTTCTTTCCCTGAAATGAGCCAAGGAGTCCTGAGTCCTTTAATTAGGAGGTGATATTTAGAAATCAAAATCCAAGTGCTGGATGTGTTCATTGCCAGTGGGGACTACTCTGAGACACACTCACAGTGACAGAGGTGGGGAATATACATGTATATGTGCTTACACATACACACATGCACACACATTTACATCCACAACCACAGGGCTTTTCAAAACACAAGACAAGGTGATTATATATAAAGTTTACATGAAAACTCAATGGCTCAAGAAAAATCAAGGTACTGCACAAGAAGAAGATGGTAGGGAGGCACCTGCCCTACCAACTATCAATTCCAACACAGCAGGAATTGTAGATTAATACAGAAAGGTGGAATTATTTAATAATGGTGCTTACACATGTGTTTATTCATGTGGGGGAAAAATTAAATTGAATCTCTATTCTACTCTTTATTGAAAAATCAATTCTAATTTAACCAAAGACTTGCATATAAAAGGCAGGATTATAAAACTTTTTTTAGTAGACAATAAAAGAATATTTTATGGCTTCAGAATAGGTTAGCAACATAAAAAAGAAAAACCATAAAGAAAAATAAATTCATTCTACATTAAAATTTAAAAAAAACCTTCTGTTCATTAAAAGTCACCATAAAAAAGGCAAAACCACAAACAAGAAAACATATAACCAACAAAACAGTAAGTATCTGGAATATATCTTTTATGAATTTCTGAGAAAGATGATCCAAGAGAAGAATGCACGAAAGTTATAAAAGAAAATACAGAAGGTCCTTATATACATAAAATGATAGTTTCTTTAGTAATTAGGGAAACAAATAAAAAGCACGTTTACACACCCATCAACTCAACTGCTTTTAACAGGTGAGACATGTCAAGTGTGCGGCACAGATGTGGAGCAGGGCAAACGTTCAGACTCTCAGGTGGGAGCTGCACATCGGTACAATCGCTTTGGAAAACAGTCAAGCATGGGTATATCTCACTGGCCAACAATCCACTCCTGAGTTCATGGCCACCAAGAGAACTGTCACCCAGAGACAAATACAATTGTTCCTAACTGCAGAAAAATGCAAACAACCCAAATTCCAACGGGGTTAATGTTGGTATTTGCGTATACCCAATTGGGTATAATTGGGTATACACCAAATACCCAATGGGGTATAATGTGGTTTTGTTTGCAGCAGAATCAGTGAACTCTGATGCTAAATGCACACATGTGGAAAAATTCAAGGGGACAATCTCCCTAAATACTTGTACAACAAGATTTAGTTACATACAAAATTTTAACGAATTAGATTACAAGCTCACTATAGGCTGGGTCAAAACCACTTAACAGTCATTAGAAGCCTCCTACAGGGTTTGGGTGGTGTTGTTGTTGTTTTTTGAGATTTTTATTTATTTATTTAACAGAGAGAAAGATCACAAGTAGGCAGGGAGGCAGCAGGCTCCCGGTTGAGCAGAGAGCCCGATGGGGGGCTCAATCCCAGGACCCTGAGATCATGACCTGAGCTGAAGGCAGAGGCTTAACCCACTGAGCCACCCAGGAATCCCATCCTCCTATGGTTTTATGCTCAGTATTGTGGATGTTTCCAAGACATAGACTATTAAGTCCTCCAAGAGATAATAATATAATTCTCTATAGCTTTGAACACAATATTGAGCCCATGGCAAACATTAAACAAAAGAAGAAAATTGTACATATCATTGTTACCTAAAGAAGAGGATACTTATTTCCCAAAGTAATTAAAACACTTGAGAAGGCATCATCCACACTGTGGTTTTTCAAAAGAAAAAAATATCTATACAATGAAAGAGAAGACCAAAAACACCCTGTTTTTCTGTCAGTCAGCTACCAGGGTGGAGGAGATCACTTCTCTTAGACTCATACCCATTAGACTACTGATTCATTTAAAAATATGTATTATGACAACATAACTTTCTGTAAAAATGAGTAACTTTTCAAGTCAATACTATGAGATTAGAAACAAAACATCTGTAGGAACACAACTGCTCAGAGCTATAGCATTAAACCTCTAATAAGTGATCAACACTGGTGTCACCCACCATTTGCTAGGCTGACCTGGCCGGGAGGTTCCCTAAGTTAACTTTATACTGTAAGGTTAACATACTTTAACAATGTGGAAAAAATCATAGGCTACATAAATTTTTATGATTAAATTTGACATCAAAGACATAATGTATTTTTTTTATTTCAAATGCCATGAATAGTGTTCAGAACTTGGACTCTTATGGTCCATATTTTATATGGGTAGGAATATGTACAAAATCTTTAAAAACGAATCGTTACGTCGCATAGAGAGAGAGAGTGACAGTTCTACCCGATTCACTTCTAATTCATTTTGTTTGCTTCCTAATGCCGTTATTTTAAAAAGAGCAATGCCACAGCCCATAGAGGAGATTTCTATTTTAAGCAGAGGTAACAATCTTTCCTTATGTAAGAGGCAATTATGCAGGGTAAGAGACAAAACGAAGTGCCGGGGCGCACACAAGCAGTGGGCCGGGGAAAGCATTCGCTTTCATCCTCAAGGGTATGCCCTAAGTATACCAGTCTACCAGGCACTGAATTTATTAAGCCATAATTTTGCTACATGAATTTGTCATTCTTTCCTTTAGAGAACACTGAATAATCAGAAGGCAATGTTTGCTTTCCCCTCTACAGTAACAACTGTGCATTTGGCCTGAATTCTAAACAACAAGATTCTTTTGAAATTCAGCCAATATACAGATCTTTTCACCAAAAATAAGCATGAAGGAAACAGGCTCAAATCATAAATGTCATATTTATAGCTGCTCAAAATGGGAGAGAACAGCCTTCTCCGATAATTTGGATAAACATGCACAGACCTCACCATCACCGTACATGCTCCACAACCACTAAGCACAGAATTGCTAAGAACCTGAAGCATAAATATTCAGTTGGATATTTGAGGACATCAGCACAGGTGGCCTCAACTCTACTGATAGAATGCTTAACCAATCATGTGGTGTCTTTCTGTACTGGTTAAGCCTACATCAGGTGTGAGTTTCATATATTAACTTGGCTAGATAGTGCTCAGTTAATCAAACACTAATTTAGGGGTTGCTGTGAAGATATTTTGTAGATCGATTAACAGCTACAATCAGCTGACTTTATGAAAAGAGATTACCCTTGATAATGTGGGAAGGCCTCATCTAATTAGCTGAAGGTGTTAATCCCAAAGACTGAAGTTTCCTAAAGAAGAAGGAATTCCTCAAACCGTCAGCTTTAACTTCTGCCCAAGTGTTCTGCCTGCTGGTCTGCCCTACAGATTTCAGACTTGCAGCCCCACAAATGCATGAGCTACTTCTGTGTGTATACACAATGGATTATTAGCCATAAAAAAAGAAGAAATCCTATCCTACGCGATCACATGGATGGACCTTGAAGGCATTATGCTAAGCAAAGGAAGTCAGACAAAGACAAAGACAAATACTATATGATCTCGCTTATATGTAAGATCAAAAACAAAACAAAACAAAATTCACAGAAAAAGAAATCAGACTTGTAGTTATCAGAGGCAGAGGGTGGGAGGAGGGGGAATTCGAAGAAAGTGCTCAAAGGGTACAATCTTCCAACCTTCCAGTTATAAGATACATCAAGTACTAAGGATGAAACGTACAACATGATAACTACAGGTAACACCTCTGTATGACATATGCGGAGGTTGTTCAAAGAGTAAATCCTAAGAGTTCTCATCACGAGGAAAACATTTATTTTTCTTTTCTTCTTTCTCTTCTTTTTCCTGTTACCTACATGTGAAAATGGGCACTAGCTAACCTGTTATGGCAAGCATTTTACAAGATATGTGAATAAATCACCATGCTGTGTGCCTTAAGCTTATACAGTGATGTATGTCAACTATTTCCCAATCAAACTGGGGGGAAATATATTTATGCATATGTATGAGACGCGTATGTGTGTATTCCTACTGATTCTGTTTCTCTAGAGAGTCTTGACGGATACGCTGGGCAAAATGAGAATCCTGCTGTAAGTTTTAAAGGTTGTGGTCATACAAAGAAAGAAATACCTTCATTTAACTCAGTTTACCTAGGAAAACAAGGGTATCACTGGCGTACCAGAAGACCACTCCCCGCTGACTAAAACAGAAGCCAACTTATGAGAAGGGCACCCCACAATCAGTATAACAAAATGCTGTGGCAAGAACAGGGGAACAGGAGTTCTAACTTGGGGTCTGGGGAGGGGGCCAGAGAGCAGAAAGGAAACTGTGCAAAACAGAGAGGGCCACACCACAACAGAATTTATTCAGCCGACCTTTTTAATTCAGCTAAATATTTCAGAACTTATCATGTCGCAGGTGTTCGACCATGTCTATCCCATCTAACTGTTCACAACACCATTAAGGGGCAGATGCTAGTATTGTGCACAATTATCAGGAGGTCAGGGAAGCTAAAGATGTAATTCTACAAGGTGATATGGCCACTAAGTGGTACTGGATCCCAGTTATGAACCTAGACTTGAGGTCAAGCTACTGAGCTGTAAGTTTCCCTAACAGTACTTCCCAGGCAGAACAATGGGACAAAAACCTTCCAAGCCCAAAAACCCTACGAGCAATGCCATAAACATATCACAAGTACACTTGATGTCTGTCCACAGAAAGGGGACTGAGGGGAAACAGCATAAGCAGAAACAGAAAGGTAAAACTGTGTAAAAAGAGAAGATTTCTGGTTCAAAACTGCTAATAACTCACAAATTTATCTTTTGACCTACAAAATCTCAAATTTTGTGAGAAATACTGAAAAAAACAAATAAATAAATGCACAGAAATTACAGGAAATCCCAGTACAGGTGGCACTAGCAGATCAGAGTAGTGACAAATTCTAAGAAATAAAAAGCATACTGAAACAGAATGAAAATGGAATTCAACAGAACTGAAAGACCCCTTAGAAATAAGAAGATGGACCTCCAAATAAATGTTCCCAGCAGACTCTAGGAAAACCTAACATGTGTCAGCAGAAATACATCTTGGATAGTGAGGCAGGTCATTCATGAATGTGACACCTGCATCAGTCCCTTCTCCGTGAGAGCATACTCCGTGGTATTAGCCCCTGGATTAAAGCCACTGAGAAACACCCACAGAGTGATCCTTTGGGCTTTTGGGAAATAAACATAATGAAGGGTAGATAACGCAGCTAGAGTCTACAGAGAAGCTAGACAATGTCTCACGTAACTAGTAACGAAGCTTACCTGCACTGAGAAGACAAGTAACCCACGCATCTTCCAGAAAATTCGCCCTACCAACATGGCTGGCCCACCCGCCATGGCTCCTGCAAATCAGAGCCCACACGCACAACCAGGTAAGCAGAACCTCCATGACAAATGCTTAATTCAATCTTTTGGCTCTATCATATACTACAAATAAATCTATGATAAACAGCCCAAGGAGTTTAGAACATGACACCCCAAAACATGCCAATTTGGTATACTGACTTGACTTTAAAAAAAGCACAAGTACAACAAAGATGCACTGACCTCCCCTTTTCTTCCTGAGAACAGGAGATAAAACTCCCATATGAAAACTCCCATTCCTGTAACTGGAGGAAATGGACATTCTGATCACCAGAGACAGGTAGTCGAGGCTGAGAAGAACATATACAAACAAATCTTTTAAAAATAAAATCTATGATCTTACTTTAGCCTCCCCATACATTTTAGTTTCTTTTCTACAATCATTACTCTTTGTTCAACCTAATATAGAAACACTTGGGCCTCAATGGTTTTTTCAGGTCTTCATTTTCCTGCTAAAACTCCCATGTACAAGTTCAAAAAAATGCTTTTCTAATGGGTCGCATGTCAACTTAATTCTCAGACCCAGTCAGAGACCCTAAGAAGGGAAAGTTTTACCTCCCTTACACAATCCCTGTCCACCCCAGAAAAATCAGCAACATGGAAAGAAACATTGAATTCAAGAATGTCAAAGAAAAAAAGAGTTAAAATGAAAAAACAAAGAACATGTTTCTAAAAGGATAATAAATTTCCTCAAGAAATTTCAAGGAAATATGGTATCCACACACCAAAAAAAAAGAGAAAATAATTGGTTTTGGTTAAAATGAGATCATTGGGAAATACAAGTAATGAAGGGTAGATCAGCAGATCATGAAGGTCCTGCAGCTGGATCCACGCCCAAGTGGACGTCTCAGGCTCTGTCCATTACCCTCTCTGTCTGGCTTTGTCCCTTTTGCCTATTAACAAGTCCAAATCTCCCTTCATTCATAAAAAGCTTTTCCCTTGACCCAGATCTCTTCTCTCCAAAATAAAGAAGCAATGAGGTAAGAAGGTGTCAGTGACGATTTGGAAGTTCCACACTTAAATAACTGGGTGGATGGTTCTCCCATTAGATGAACAGAGACAGAAGGGAGGAATGGGAGAAGGGCAGCGAAGTACTTGACAATAACCCAGAACACAAACTGCCTTTACAGAAAGAGCTTATAAACTAGGAGCCTATATACTGAACTTGGTCCATAGACATATTTTTTTTGGCCCACACAGTGTTTTAAAAAATTCAACCCATCCTTTAATATTCAGACTGTTTAATGAGCAAATCCTCATTTACAGCTGTTCTTAAAAAAAATAAAAATTTTAAAATTTAAAAAACCTGGGAGATCTGGTAACCTTGGGCTCACATTCCCACATAACATCAAATGGCCGAGCTAAATGGCCTGCATGGGACCTACAGTCTCCCTCCCAACTCCCCGTTGTCCCCAGCTCTGTCTTCCTGACCCTGAGCCTATGTCAACGGCCATTTATCACTCCACTTACTCTGTTGCTTTTCTTAGTGTAGAAAAATATTTTTTCTTACCCTGAGGCCTGCTTTTACTCAATGACATTGTTGGCCAGGCACTTAAGCTTGCAAATCTGCTGCAGAAGCACAGAGTCAAGAAGGGAGTGGAAAATATAGGAGAGAGGGCTTGAGGTGTGGTTTAAGATGGGTCTGAAATAGGTTATATGGAAGAGGGCTGAGCTCACTCAAGAGAATGGATGGAACTCTAGGAAATGCCCACAATTCAAGACAGTAAAAGTAAGGTAACAGTAAGTGAAAGCTAAGTTCAAGGAGTGAGATATTCCAGAAGGATTTAAGTACATGGATGGTGTACGGATTATAGCAAAAATTCACTCAGTTGTGACACTAGCATTGCAGGGAGAGATCAGAGTCCCCCACAACCTAACTTATTTAGTGACAAAATCAATAAACAACATCAATCAAAATCTACAACAAAATCCACTTACACTACCAGGAAAACTAGACAACAATTGGTTAAGGTAGAAGCAGAAGGATGTGTCTCTGAATTACCATCTACATCAATACTATCACCAAGTTCTCAAAATCCATTTTTCATTGGCCAGATTGTCATACGGTATCTAAATTACTTAAGCTTTATCTTCCCTGTTAAAAACTTTCCTTAGCTCCTAAGAATGGAATATAAGCCCCAAATCCCTTAATGCCAGGGAACCGCTTACATATTTAGGGCTCTTAAACATACAAAATTCAATTTGTTTTTGTCCTGTTCATCTGCCTTACACCAATTTAATTATTAGACCAGCCAAAGAACCTAGAAGGGAAAAAGGAAAAAATTTCCTCCCCTGGAGTTTTGGCACTCAAAGTGGGGCTCTCCACTGGCTGAACATTACAAATATTCGGGGGCTGCTGAAGCTGACAGGATCCCACAGAACGTAAGGATTCTTACCACACCAGTCCCCTGGGTTTCTGCTTGCAGGGTCATGTGGAAATGAGAGGCGTAATAGTGGTCCCCCCACCCAAATTCAAATCAGCGGGAGAAAATATTAACTCTGTGTGAATCAGTTTCTTGGGTATAGCAACTCCAGTAATGATTTGTTATAAGTGCTCTTATTTTCTTTTGACCCCCTTCCTCTTAGAGATGATCACTGGTTTCTTTTCTCTCTGTCTTTTGCATTGTTATAAGAAGAAAAACCATAGGGCAGAATGCAGGCATGGGTCCTATAAGCCTGTTGCTCAAGCCAGCCTCACAGACTGGTGAGTTCATAGTTCTCACCAGACCAGGGTCTGTTTAGATAAACTTTGCTATGGGTGCCCTTTGTAAAAACTAGTTGAAGTGTTCCTTTCTTCTATCTCTAAGCCCTGAGATGTTGGCATTGTGACCAGTGAGAATGTTCTCTCTGGTCTCTACCATCCAATACGTGCAAGTACTGATCCACAACTGGTGACCAGTCAAATGGACCAGGATTCCAAGCCACAAAATCAGAAGCAGCATGCTCTTTGTCTGGCCATGCCAGGTTTTAGGGGTTTGTCATGCAGGGGCCTGGTGCTAAGGGGGCCTTTGTCCCCTCAACCTTCACTGTCCTGTTAGTGGTAGAGAAGTCCCATTCTGATGGTGCCTGCTCCATATCACAGATTCCCAGGTCTTGCTTCTTCCACTATACCATTCTTACTGCCCGTGACAAAGGTCTTCCCCTTCCCAGGCAAACCCTGGGAAAGAACTCTCTGGATATGGTAAGGGCTGTATTTTACACCCTCTTTTGGGAGGCTTTCCATGGTTAAGCCATAAAAAGTCTTATTGGTTTATGTCACTGCTGAGATTACTGTAAGATCCAACCTGTCAAGGACCAGATGATGGCCATATTGAACTGGCTGTATGTGAAAGAAAAAAAAGTTTTAGAGCGCTCTCATCCTACAAAAGACAGAATTAGTAAGAGAACACAAAAGAATATAATGGCTAATGTTTAAGTCTGCCTTAATAAGATGAAAGAACAGAAATTAGACTTAGTACAAAAGCTGGCATACACATCCAACATAAATCCTCTCTTTCTTAAAATCCAGCCCCATCTCCCCAGCAAATTCCCTTATCTCCCAAACCCTTCCACCTTCCTCAGAAAAATCGCTTAAATACCCGGTTGCCTATTTTAGCTTTCCTTTCCCTACAAGATTTACAAAGAGCACTCCAGCCTAATCTCTAGGTCCATAGTACACAGGTTACTCATGGGAATGCTTCAAGCCAGGAAGTGAATTTAGCAGAAGCACCCACACTACACTAAGGCTCGCATTGCTTGGCTCTAAAAATCAGGCTCTGCCAACTTCAGGACTTCCTATGTAATACCCTTTGTGGATATATCCTAGATCCTCCCAACCATAAAAAATTCATGCCCCATTAATAGGAACATCTTTTAAATCATAAAACCCATCTAACTCCTCTTTCAGGAGATCCAACCAAATTTAAAGAGAAATTAAAAAGGTGAATGGCCACTCACAGGGACCTTGTTTTGCAGCTAAGAAGTGTTCTTCCCACCCACAATTATACTGTAGTTACCAAGCCAGGGCAACCTGGGGTGGGATTGGGAGGGCAGGAGGGGACTTCAGAAAAAAACAGATAGCCCAAATTCTCTCAGGCCTCCTGCGAATGGCCAAGAAATGTCTCAGCTGGGGGCTGATATGCAGGGGCTAATAGAAACATTAGTAGAGGCTTTCCTCTCTAAGGTGAATTGGTTTAAGGTTAAGTCGTGCACCCAGAAAGAAGGAGAGCATCTGAAGTTCTCTGTTGAACACTTTACAGACTTCTCAAAGGCATACTTCACTATACCCTGAAGTTCCAAAACACAGAAATCTTTGAGTTTCTACCTTAGTAGGGCACTTTCTCCCTAGTTTAAAAAGACAAATTCAAAATAACATACTTAGCTAGGCTAGTCAACCTTGAATTATTACAATGGAAGCAGCTACCCAATGCTTTGAAGACAGCTTGCACGAATACAAAAGAAAAGGGGTTAACATCAATAATTCTTGATTTACAACTTGCATCTTGAGAGAACCAAAAGCTTAACTCTAAGAGCAACTCAAAACCCACTCAGTTCCTTTCCCATTTGCCTTCAGACATTAGCAGATGGTGCAAAAAATGAAGACACTGGGAATACAATTGTCCTGCATGTGAGAAAAAGTAAAAATTTAAATAGTAATTACTCTAGGCTTCTGATAAAAGATAAAGATATCCCAAACTCGGCCATAATGTGTATTCTTTCTCCATCTCTTGAAATCTTGTAAATCTTACCATTGTCGTTAAAGATGTATATACCACAGCAGATAACTAAAACACAGCCCACAATCTCCTAAGATAAACGGGAAAAACGGGTGTGGGGCATACTTTTTAAAATACAAATTGCCAGAAAGGCTCCCTTGCCCAATCTATTCCACAGCCTCCATAACATTACTTCTTATGGACAAATATAAATTGTAAAAGCCTTCTCCAAGTGAGGCACCTGGGTGGATCAGTCAATTGGATGTTTGACTCTCGATTTTGGCTCAGGTTATGATCTCAGAGTTGTGGGATCAAGCCCCACAACAGGCTCCACACTTGCCAGGGAGCCTGCTTGAGATTCTGTCTCCCTCTGCCCTCTGCCTCTACCCTCCACACTCACGTGCGAGCACGCACTCTCTCTAAGATAAATAAATAAATATTTAAAAACAAACAAAAAAAGTCTTCTCCACAAATATTAGTAAAAGGCCTTAACCATTTAAGGGGGTAACCTTAACTTGCTCCTTTGCCAGAGACACGATTATTTATAAACTAGTCAGTTTTGTGTTATACCTGATTCATAGCTAAAATTTTAGAACAGAAGCCACAGGAGGATCTCGGTTTGCACCTGTGTGTTTACTTATGTCTATGAATGTATGTTATATATATGTGATATTTTTCTACCACCAGATGGTATTGACAAAGTTAATCTGTAAAGAGCTCTATTTTAGCTTTTCCCCTAAGGTAAGGAACACGGCAGGGATGTCCATATCACCACTGCTATTCAACATAGTACTAGAAGTCCTAGCCTCAGCAATCAGACAACAAAAAGAAATTAAAGGCATCCAAATCAACAAAGAAGTCAAACTATCACTCCTTGCAGATGATATGATACTTTATGTGGAACACCCAAAAGACTCCAC